>UCOH01005756.1:0-17733 GCA_900474275.1 Synergus japonicus
ATGTTAACCTAACCTCATATTCTCGTACAATATATTCAATATATTTTAACTTTCGAATCTAAAGTTCATAAAAATATAATATCCCGTAGAATTGAATTACCTGAAACATTCATAAAAAATACCTGAAAAACATAATCATAATCATTACCATTAGTCTTCATAATATTTGATAGTATGTATACTAGCAGAAGACTTTACTTTAGTTGTCAACGCGTTAATTTCCGTAAAACAGAAAATCAGCTTGAAACTCAAATAGTACTCAAATAGCCGGAGAAGCTGGTCGTCAGATCGGTCGAGTTCGGCTAGAAACTTCGTGCATTTTCGTCTAATGTACGCAGCGTCAAGCATGGACTTTTCACCGACACGCTGCGCTTGAATGTATTGCTCCCACGGAGATCCGTGGTGGGGGCCGAAAAATCCCACGTTCTGGAGACACTGGTCGCTTAAGAGCGCTGGGCCATGCCCAGCCTGAGCTCGAAGGCGACTGGTAAACGAGTGACGGCAGGGATCGGACGCTGGACTTTTAACCCTGCGCGAAACTAAGTTGTTCGCGGGAAAACGTGGTTCCGCGCACCTAACGCAATCCATCCGAAGCCTTTACCGAGCGATATCCCGCCCGCTCTCTAGCTTGCCGGCAACTGTAGCTTTGATAGCCTATACACAGGCGTTCTGTGTGTCTCGATGGTAGTAACAGTATGGAGGACCATTACAAGCTACGAGAAAAAGAAAGGGTTCAGCCAATATTTTTAGAAAGAGCGGGCAATACTTACAAATGTTAAAATCCCTTTTTTCTTGTAATGGAGGTAAATCACTGCACTCGCGGATAGATGCACAAATTAAAAATTTTTCTTTTAAATAATATCATTCCCAGTTATGTGGGAAAGGTGAAAAAAATTATTTTCACATGATTGTTCGGATGGAAAGTACATTGTATAACTAGGGGGAGATTTTTCTGTTTCTACGACTCGTTCTGAAAACATTTCCCGAACTGTAGAAACAGTCTCCCCCAAGTTATATACGACACTTTTTTTAAAACACCTTCTATGATTTAGGCAATTCTGATGTCTTTGGGTCGGTTCCGCAATTACGTTTTTCGAAGCTGCAGAGCAAAGAGAGAAAATGCAGACGAATAACTGTCGGGGTCCAGGGGCGGAGCCCCGGCGGGGGGTTGGGGGAGAAGAGCCCCCCGAAAGGGAAAAAATCCAACTCAAAAGCACGTAAAAAATATTTTTTCTTTGATATTTTTTTTTGTTAGGAAAAAAAGAACCAAATTGAGTATCGATTCTAAAATACAGATTTAAATTATTTATTTAGGAACATATTTATTGGTCGTAGCTGGTCGTATTAAATATTTTTAACTTATATATAACGTTTTTATCGAATTTTCAATCACAAAAGATGCACGTGTTGGCTTCCTGTTAGAGAAATTCTGCAATTAACTGTAATTTGGCGCGCGATTAAGAATCGAATTCAATTGACCAATGGGAGAATTTCTCCAGGAGTAAACCCAATCAATGTGCGTGCAGGTTGTCCCGTTTGAGAGCACTGCGTGTAGATGACGCTACTATAGCACTGTACTATCCTTTTACAGAGATTGACCTTTAAAGAAATATGGTTGTCGTCGACACAATATTCACACACTGACATGAATATAACCCATATACTTTCGTCTGACGTCACGTTTCTACTCCCTAGGGAGTAGAAAGTTCTTTCTACTCACACTGCGAGAAAACGGAGTTGCGGGCCCGCTCCATAGGCATGAGAAGAGGCCGAAATCATGGAGGTGTTATAAAAAATAATTATTTTAACCTTTTCCCACATAATTGGGAATAATATTATTCCCAAAAAAAAAATTCCGAGTGTGTGCATTTATTCGCCAGTGCAGTGATTTACCTCCTTTAGAAGCAAAAAGGGACACTAGCTCCCCTTTTTGCCATCAAGAAAGCTATCTCGATGGAAGGACCCGTCAAACAATGTATAATTGCAAATTTGTCATTTGAAGTAAATCGTGAAGTGGGAGATTCGAATAATTCCATTGATTTCACGTCTTTTTTTTGTTTTTTTTTCAAGTTTTCCTCCAGCGCTCCAACATTTTTAAGGTCGTTGGATAAACGGATAAACGGATGTCCTGGGTTCTATAAAAATTAAATTTCTTTCCAGCTTTGATGAGAAAATGAATATTTTATCAGAAAATATTCATTTTCTGGAAGGAGCAAATGCAGACATAGCAGACGAGTCCCGAGATGCAGACACTAAGTGTCGGACGCACTCAATTATTTCCATATTTTTTAGGCACAACACCAAAACTAATAAAAAAAACCGTCCAACAGTAGAATTTTGAATTTCATATTCTTTGAAATTCCAAAACGAAAAGTGTCCGCTGCCGCGTTGCGTATATTTACGGCGCATTCTGCTTATTGTCTTTCTCATTCCAGTCAACCATTCTTACTTGTGTTTTGGAGATTTTGAATACAAATGACAGTCTTGTTTTGAAATGAATCGCGAATTTCGTTTTGGAATTTCAAAGTATATGAAATTCAAAATTCTACTATTGGACGGTTTTTTTTATTAGTGTCGGTGTTGTGACTAAATAAAAAATATAGAAATAATTGAGTGCGTCTGACACTTAGTGTCTCTATCTCGGGACTCGTTTGCTATGTCTGCATTTTCTCCGTTCCAGAAAATGAATATTTTCTGACAAATTATTCATTTTCTCATCAAAGCTGGAAAGAAATTTCATTTGTATAGAACCCAGGACTACTCAGGACCCAACATATTCGGTAAGTTGTCGCCACGTATCCCATAAAACCTTTTTCTAAAATAAATACGCTCACAGGGCTCACGGATTTCCAAGTCCGTTTATCCAACGCCCTTAAGCCTGCTGCGGCATTTGACGAAAAAATGTAAACAAACACAGGAAAATAGCAAAATCTGTGGAATGCCTTAAAATCCGCCATTATGTCCACATCTTAGCAATACGTGGTGTTTGAGGTCGCAAAAATAATTTTTTCGAAGTGTCGCTTTTTTTATCGATAGTTTTTCGATTGTACGACAGGGACTATCTGCTTATTTTCTGCAAAAACAAATTTGTTTGGCTAAAACGGGAATTTTTACTAGTGGAGCGACGCGGGTTATAGGGGTGCGGGTAAACAGTACTTACATTTTGCCAAGTCCCTGTCTAAGCAAAAAAGGCACAAAACTTCACTCCAAGGGTGCTTCACTCACTCAGAAAAATTTTGCGATTCTCGCTATGCACTGCAAAACCCGAGCACTTACGAAAATCGTGTAAAGTTTTACACGATTTTCGTAAGCCCCTGTCGTACAATCAAAAAACTATCAATAAAAAAATCGACACTTCCGTCACATTATTTTTGCGCCCTGAAACACCGCGTATTGCTAAGATGTGGACACAATGGCGGATTTGAGTGAATCTACATTAATTTTTAGTGGTTGGAAAATGCTCCAACACCGTTAAGAACTTTCGAATAATAAACTCCAATAATAAATTCCACATTGAACAGGTCAACAAAACGCATTTATGTATCTTTCACGTCCCCGCGACGTAATATTAATTATCCTTATTAAATGTATTCATAATCTTTAAAAGACCAATAATTGTAATCTATATTTAGAAACCAGCATTTAGATTATCTTCTATTTATTATCAATTAATAGTATATCTCTATTTCATAAATGTTCAATCTAAACAAGTACGAACTATTTCGAAAGCTACCCTTTCTGTAAGAAAGGGTAGCTTACTTATTATCTGACATATTAATGTATCCTGCATCCATTAAATCTCTTGACTTCTGACCTCAACGCAAACCCTATTTTGTAAAAGTAACATTCTACGAAAACACTTATAATATCTCTTTTAAGAGAAAGACCAGATATCATAAACTAGAATACTATTTAGTTTATCATGCCAAGACCTGTCACTTTTCGCCATAAAAATATCAATTTCACCTTCCTAAAATTAAAACATCTGTTTATCTTAATTCGTGGGAACACCAATGCATTCTGCATCCCCACGTGCACGATCGTAAATTAACCGACACTTGACCTCATTTGATCTTTCCTAAAAAGGGGAATCAATCAACGAAAAGGGGTGTTACTATCACGTAGGAAAATCTAGGAATCACGTGTTTTGCCAAAACGTGCACGTGTTCCTAATGCATTGCGGCCATCTTTAATTCATGCAAAAGACCTATAAAAACGGAAGGGTTTTGCCAGAAAAGTGCAGTTTGTTCAGGAATCTTCACCTAGAGACATCTTCTAATTAAAAGGTCTCTTCAGTCTTAAACTCTGTGCGGAAGTATCCTCTTGAACCAAAATACAAGTGTTGCATCAAGGACTTAGTTGAATTTCGAGTGAACGATCCAAGTGGTACCAGACCCAGAGTCGGGAATCATCAAAGACACACCAAAGTTGTCAACATATCAACACCATCAACCCTTAACTAATTTGGGTAAGCGAGATTATTATTTTACGCTTTTCGACCTTATCTGTTGGAGGACCATGTTTCTGTTTTCTTTTCCAGATGCGGATCGAGATATTTTCTGAAGGGTGCTGTCAATGTAAATTAGTCAATAAACTATTTGTAAACTTGTAAATCTGAGAGTATTTCAAATCTGCGGTTATCCTTATCCTGGTATAGAGAATCCTTTTTCCCTATCCAAAACGAGGAAGAACCACCTTTGTCTATTTCTCCTATATCTTAAAGTTGGGGATATGTTGTGAATTCAAGACGTAACATACCTCTAATTTTTGGTGCATCGAACCAGGAAACTATAAACCGTCTGATTTGAAATAATACTCAGAAAACCGCAAATTTTTTCTTACATTTTTTCAGAAAATATTGATTTTTTTTTTAACTTGAAAAATTCGAACAAATCGAATAAATACTAAAAATCTTATTTTATTCTTTCATTTAGAAGAATTTTTTAGAAAAATTTTTCATTTTCTCAGAAAATATTGAATTTTTTCAAAAAATTGAAAAATATTAACAGCCCTTGGAAAGCGTCTCTAAGTGCTATTTCTATTTCTTCTGTGTCTCATATATGTACATTCTTTATAATCAATGACTATATTGTACCTGTATTCATAATTTATGGTGTTTATTTATTGTGTATTTATATATTATTTGCGAATATATCTATTTTACATGCCAAACTGCCCATAAAAGAAAAGTGAACATAGACTAGTCCCATTTCTATGAATAAGGCTAGGAAATATTTTTAAAATCTTGATATACGCCCAGGCGCAAAAATCATTTACATTGCTCTCTCGGAATTAAATTTAAATAAAAAATTAGAGTTAAGTTAAAATAGAATTAATTTAGGGAAAAGTAGAAATAATCTTCGCCACAAATACTCAGACAGGGCGGCGAAGACCATTTCTACTAACACGGCGAATACCGCATGATGGGGACTCGGAGAAGCGCGGAAACCGTGAAAGCGTTCTTCACGCATCTCCCGGGGACTCAGAGAAACGCGGATACCGTGAAAACGTTTTCCACGTAACTCCCACCAAAAGGGTTCTTCCCTCACCACGCAAACCCTTTGGACCTCTAGAGTATAAAAGGGCCTGCACGACGAGAAATCGTCAGAGTGTTTGGGGGCGGAATACCGCCCTGCAAATAAGCTGAGCTAGTGGAATACCATTAGACTCAGCACCCCGCCTAGTGGAATACCATTAGGTGCATTACCCGAGTCGGAATACCGCTCGGCAACGCTGGAAGTCGGGCTAGTGGAATACCAATTAATCCCGGCGCTCTTTCACGCCTAGTGGAATACCATTAGGCGCAACACCCGAGTCGGGGTACCGCTCGGCAACGCTGGAAGACCGGGCTAGTGGAATACCAAATAGTCCCGGCACCCTTCCTCTCTCGCCTAGTGACACGTCGTTATTCCCCTCACCGCTCAACCTTTATACTCTTAATGATCCTTGGGCTACCTGTCTCCCACCAGTCAAAAGCTTTCCACGCCAACTTAGCTTACGCACGTAGTTTCTTTTCAAGCGACGCAAACCTCTGACGTCTACGTTTGTTTAAGCCTGCTGTCGAATAAACAATTCTCAATTACTACTGAAAAT
The DNA here is from genome assembly GCA_900474275.1 of Synergus japonicus. Taxonomy (NCBI): domain Eukaryota; kingdom Metazoa; phylum Arthropoda; class Insecta; order Hymenoptera; family Cynipidae; genus Synergus; species Synergus japonicus. Next base: position 6,094 of record UCOH01005756.1, read on the forward strand.
GGCGAGTCTTTACTCAAAAGATACTTCCTACACCCCCCCCCTATTTTCCTTTCTCACCCTCTCTGACTTCCTTCTGCTCCCCTCTCCTCACCACAGTCAAATCCTGAACTAGGATTAATATCAATCTTAAAACAAAATAGAAATCCGATTTAGGATATTCTTTTTCATCTGATTTAAAACTTATTTTTCATAAATCTCAAATACAAATCCGACTTAGGAAAATCAAAATAAATCTCAAACGAGATACAACTCTGAATTAGAAAATTTTTGACAAAATTTTAAAGAATTAAACAAGCTCCTTTATAGGAATAAAACTTAATTTTAAATATTATACATCATAAACTTTATCACTTTCAAATAAATTATATTTCAATTACTTAAAATTTTTTCATTTTCAAATTACTAGCAGTTTATGCGAGGGTTGGATAGCCTAACGGCGCGGTCCTTCTCCCCAAGATTCAGGTTACTAGCCACACGGCGCGGGTCTCCTGAATGTTTTACTGTTAGAATCTTTGGATGATTAAATATATTCTTTTTCATAATCTAATATATATATATATATATATATAACATTTTTTCAATTAAGTTGATTAATTTTTTTCTTTTTTATCAGTTTCAAATATTCGACAATTTATGCAAGAAGTTGGATAGCTTAACGGCGCAGTCCTTCTTTCCCAAGATTCGAGTTACTAACCTCAGGGCGCGGGTCTCTCGAATAGTTCACTGTTGAAGATTTGCTTAGTGATAAAGCATTTATTTAAATAAATCTTAAATGTTGAAAATTTTAAATTCTTTCTTTCCTATGCCTAACAAGAATTTAAAAGATAGACCTAGAGCAGGTAAAAAACTAAAAATACGCAAAGAACAAGAAAAAATTAATAAAAATTAAAAGAAATTTTAGCTAATAAAATCATAAGCTATAACGAACCCTCTACTAGGTCATCTCTAAACATACAGTTTGTCGATCCACCCTCACCCAAAAAAGAATATATTTCAAAAGAAATCGAAACAGACGAGGAATTTCACGTGACATTTAACACGTGATTACCTAAATTAAACACAAGAAAGAATAGATAAAAAAAAAATAACACAAATTAACTTTTTTTTTAATGTCGGATAAACGCGTTACTCGAAATCAAACACAAAAAGACGCTGAATTAGCAAATATTGTAGAACAAGCTCAAAATCTTCCCCCTCGAACAAGAAAACAATAAAATATAAACTCAAATATAAACGATATCAAGGAATACCCAATTCCCGCAAACCAAACAGAGCGAAGTTTTATTATTTCTCAAAACCTAGGTGAAAATCAAGATAACGAATCATTACTTGAAGAGACTTTAACAGATAGCACAATAAATTTTAGAGCCAATTCCACAGTGGCTGAATCATTTGAAAGAATATTGCAAAATACACAATCCCCTCAAAGATTTTTACAAGATTTACAAGAAATTAAATAAAGTCCAATAGACAGACAAAATTCAAATTCTTTTTCCATAAACGAAACTATTAATTCAGAATTACATCCAACAAAAGTAAATATTAGGAAAGTCGAGCATATTAACGCAAAGGTAATTATTAACAATCCAAACACCCAAAATCAAAACATAAACGTAGACGAAATGACGACTCTACCTAATAATCAGCAAGTCTCACTTCGAGATGCACTCAAAGTAGTTCCAGTATTCGATGCAACAAGTAAAGTCCCTTTTTCTCATTTTCAAGAAGCGTGTTACGAAGTCAAAACTATGATACCTAATAATGAAGCCGAAGCAAACTTAGTCAAATTACTCCGATCCAAAATTACAGGCGAAGCCAGAAAATGTATTTATGGTCATACGTTCGATACTGTAGAACAAATAATTGATAAATTAAAACCAGTCTATGCCGCGACAAAAACCGTTTATCAACGCCAATGTGAGCTTGGAAACATATATATGTGGGAAAACGAAAATGCAATATCATATGCGTCTAGGATAAAAGAAATTACTGACAGGATAACAGACGCACATAGAATAAATAATAACGGTATAGCAGCCAAAAAATTCGAAAAAGGTCTAGACAAATTTTCAATAGATCATTTCATTAGAGGTCTTAGACCAGAACTTGAGATATGAATAGGAACAGCAGAAAGATTCTCCGAAGTAACGACTAGGGCTATTGAAATTGAAAAGAGGTTAGCAACCAACAAAAATATCAGGAAAGAATCGCGTACTACTACCCAAAAAGAAGTACCTAAATCATATAAAGTTTATTTTACTAAAACCGAGAACATTCAGTGCCAATTTTGTAAAAAATTCCCGCCACCCACCCTCTACTTGTCGTACTCTCATGAAATAATTATCTCAAAATCGACAACAAAATCTTGCATTTAATAATAGAAACAATTTCGCATGACAATTTTCTAACTTTATTTCCAAACAAAATTTTCAAACGCGAAACAACTGGTCAAATAATTATAGACCATGGGTACCGCAAAATCAATTTAGGCAACAAACGCCTAGATTTAATAATCAATATCCTAATAAACAATGGAATAAAAACGATTCCAATAATCCAAACACTAATGACAGGAAAAATCCTTCAGGAAAAATTACTTGTAGTTACTGTAAAAACATAGGGCACCACATTAATCAATGCCGTAAAAGAGAATATAATAACAAAATGAAAGAGCAACAACCGAAAACTCAACCACAAAATCAGGAAAACTGGAGTGTCTCTCCCAGACCAGATTCTCAGAGGAAGGCATAAAGCAAATAAATGCATCTGAATATAACTTCAAAAATATCAATAAACAAGTATCAGAAACAAATGAAATTGAAAGGAACAGTGTCAATGATGATTGACAGCAGGGCAGGTTCAAACTTAATAAAAGAAAAGATGATAGAATCAAGAATAAAAATAAATGATGAAATATTTCTAAAGCTAAGAGGTATTAATGATAAAAAAACATCCTATTTATACTCTAGGTCAAATAATAATTGAAATATTCCAAATAAAAACAATATTAAATGTGATTTCAAATGAAGTACGAATTGACCAAGATGGAGTATTAGGAAATGAATTTTTTAAAGATAACGAAGTAAAAATTAATTATGCTGAAAAACAATTAGAAATAAATGAACAATACTATCCTTTTAATTCTACAGAAGTAATAAAAATTTCACCTAGATCAATTTCAGATTTCTATATAAAAATTAAAAATAAGGATAAAGAAACAGGTGACGTTCCTGAATTGTTTCACAAAAACAGTGGAATATATTCAGGAAATGCAATCGTCAAAAATAATGAAGGCAAATCATATTTAAAAATCGCAAACACCCGTGAAGACCCAATTATAATCACAATACCAATAATAGAAATTCAAGATTGTGAAGAAGTTCAACAAGAAGTTATTATACAACTATTCAAATATTGTACAAACAATGATCTTATCGAGTCCGAGGAATCCAGACCGGAAAAAATTAAAAAACTCTTACGACTGGACCATTTAAATAAAGAAAAAAAAGAACATGTAGATAAATCAATAAATAGATATGCTGAAAGATGGATTATCAAGGGAGAAATATTTGAAGAGTCAAACGTTTTAAAACACAACATCCTCACGATAGATAATATTCCAGTTTTCACTAGAATATATAGACTACCCCCAATTCAAAAAGAAGAAATACAACGCCAAGTTCAGTAATTAATTGACACCAAGGTAATAAAACCGGCCCAATCACCATATAATACACCAGTACTTCAGATCCGTAAAAAACTAGATTCACACGGAATTCGAAAATGGAGAATGGTCCTTGATTTTAGGAAATTAAATGAAAAAACCATTCCAGATTCATACCCACTCCCAAATATAACAGAGATCCTAGATCAATTGGGTAAAGCACAATACTTCTCGGTATTCGATTTAGCATGGGGATTCCATCAAATAAAAATGGACCCTAAAGACTCACACAAAATAGCCTTCTCAACACCTTTTGGACATTATGAGTTTGACCGCATGCCATTCGGACTCAGAAACGCCCCTGCCACATTTCAACGACTAATGGATTTAGTATTAATAGGACTTCAAAGAACGGAACTTTTCGTATATTTAGATGATATAGTTTTATATGCAAACAGTTTGGCAGAACACGAGGAAAAATTTATAAAATTAGTAAAGAGGTTGAAGAAAGCGAATTTAAAATGTCAGCCAGACAAATGCGAATTTTTAAGACCTGAGGTAGGATATTTTGGGCACATAATAGACAAAAATGGAGTCAGACCAAACCCCAAAAAATTAGAAGCGGTAAGGAAATTCCCAACACCTAAAAACCATAAAAACATAAAACAATTTTTGGGCTTCGCAGGATATTACAGGAGATTTATAGACGGATTCTCCAAACTTGCTGCACCTCTAAATAAATTACTTAAAAAAGACATACCATTTTTTTGAACAGACAGTCAACAGAAATCATTCAACAAATTAAAAGATAAATTATGTGAAGAACCCTTATTGCAAAGACCAGACTTTACATAACCTTTTATTCTAACAACAGATGCATCTGGATACGCAATAGGAGGTATTTTATCGCAAGGAAAGTTAGGAAAAAATAAACCCATTTCATATGCATCTAGATCCCTTAATGATAATGAAAAGAAATATGATACATATGAAAAAGAAGCCTTAGCTATTGTATTTTGCGTACAGTATTTTAGACCTTATATTTACGGAAAAAAGTTCACACTTGTTACAGACCATAAACCCCTTGTATAGTTTCAAAATTGTAAAGACTCCTGTTCAAGAGTGAGAAGATAGAAATTAAAACTAGCCGAATATGATTTTCAAGTTGTGTATAAAGCAGGAAAAACAAACGTCAACGCAGACGCATTATCACGAAATCCAATCGACATTATCGAACAGTCAGAAGAAATTAAAACAATCAAAATTAATAACGACGTCGAATTTATTGAATCACAATCTAAATCCAAGCCTGGCTCAAATTGTAAATCAAGTTGCAACTCAAATTCTAATTCCAATTACAACTCAAATTCTAATTCCAATTCCAACACAAATTCTAACTCCAATTCTAATTCCAACTCCAATTCTAACTCCAATTCCAATTCAAATTCTAACTCCAATTCTAATTCCAACTCAAATTCTAACTCCAATTCCAATTCAAATTCTAATTCCAATTCCAATTCTAACTCTAATTCAAATTCTAATCCAAATTCTAATTCCTATTCCAATTCTAATGCAAATTCTTCTAACTCTAATTCCAATTCAAATTATAATTATTATTCCAATTCTAATTATAATTCTAATTCAAATCCTAATTCAAATGCCAATCCTAACTCAAATCCAAACTCGAATTCGAATTCAAACTCAAATTCTAACTCAAATTCAAGATCAAATTCTCGATCAAATTCCAATTAAAGAGAAGATCCAAATTCAAGAACAACAAATAAAGAAAATATTCTGGAAAAACAAGTAACAAATGAAATAAATAAAGTATTAAATCAAATTTTTAAATGTAATCCCATGATAACAAGAGGACAATTAAGAAAACCAGAAAATGAAAACTCAGAAAATGAAATTACAATACAAAAATTTCCGGAAGTACAAATTAAGAGAAAGAGAGGTAGACCGCGCACACCTACCCTAAAAACACATTGCCCTCCATCAAGAAAGAGAGGAAGACCTAAACGGGTAATACCAATCACAGAAAAGATTGAAGCAGAATCCCAAAAAGATTCTAATCCAGAATATTCAATCAAAAATAAAAATAAAAATATCGAAAATAATATAGAAAATTATAATTATTCTTCAAGTTCAGATGACTCAAGCGAAGATGAAAATTGTCCTTATATAGAAACGGCGTACGACGGAGATACAATACAAAATCATCCGCCCCCCGACTCACCCACGGATAGACCAGTGATAGGAACATCAAAAACACATACAAATATAATTGACTGTCGAGATAAAACAATAATGAAAAAAGACAATTATGCATACTTTATCACAACTAATGGAGAACCTAAAGATAAAGGATCCGAACTATTACAAAAACGTGAACAATTACCTAAATTTAAAAATCTTGAAATAGGTCGCGTTAAAGAAATCCAGAAAGGAAAATTTTATCATATAGCTCTGCCCATCAAAGAAGAAACAAAAGATAACCTATCAGAAACCCTTGATAGCATCAAACTTACAATCTTTCCCTTACATCATATCGCAAACGAATTAAATTTAAAAACAATTAGTATCGATAAAACGAATTATATAAACAATATTCCTTGGGAAGAAATACTAACACCACTCAAATCAGTATTTTTCGAGTCTTCGACTAAAATAATAATTTGTTCTGGAGTTACAGAATACCTTACTAAAGAACAAAAAATCAAATTCTTGAAGAAGCTCACTCTTCAGCTATAGGAGGTCATAAAGGAGTAACAAAGACATATAATAGAATTAAACAAAAATATTTTTGGGAAAATATGCAAATTGATATTCAAAAGTACATTCAAATTTGACTCCAATGCCAACTTAAAAAATTAGTACGAATTAAAACTAAAAATCCAATGGTTATAACTGACACACCAGGTACAGCATTTGTTAAAAAATTCATTTGCATTTTTAGATCACCCAAAGGAGTACTAACAGACCATGGTAAAGACTTTTTAAGGGCGATGGAATCTGAAAGTAAAAACTGTCAACAAACTGTCAAAAACTGTCAAAATCTGTAGAAAGACACAAGTCTATCACCAGGATTTTCAAATACCCTCTCAAAGGCAAAAGAGGGAAAATTTCTATATTTTTGATAGCAACAAATAGAGAGAAGAAATGAACCGAGGGGGCTTGATGATCAGTTCTTCGAAAACTCACTTTTATAGTCCCAAAATAGCAGGAAGCCAACACGTGCTGCGCGCGCACGGTGCCACTGTCGCAGCTGTCAATATTTAGTTTCTTACATCATGAAAGTCAAAATGTCCGCCGTTTCTGACAAGAAATAATTACACGCTATTTTGGGACTATAAAAGTGAGTTTTCGGAGAACTGATCATCAAGCCCCCTCGATTCATTTCTTCTCTCTATTTTTTTCTATCTAAAACCTATAAATTTTCCCTCCTTTGCCTTTGGCTGGAAAAATTCTAGTCCACATGATAGCTTTATTTCTTTCCACAGATTTTGACAGTTTTTGACAGTTTGTTGACAGTTTTTACTTTCAGATTCCATCGCCCTTAAATGTATATTTTCAGAAAGGGCTGAAATGGCATCAAAAACAAAGTGTTATAAGTGGCTCAATTTCAGTCAACGGCAAGAAATCATAGGACTTTTAAAGTCTAATGAAGAAAAAGGTGTAAAATCTATCATTTTGAAAATTGCCAGGCAGAATAATGTTTCTCGGGCAACGATTCTCGGAATTCGAGATTCTGAAAAAATGTTGGAGACAAAATTTAAAAAATATGAAAAGATGCCAGGTATTATAAAGAAAAAGAAAACCCCAGTTTTGAAAAATCTTCTTATTGAAGACATTCTTTACGAATGGTTTAAAGAAAAAAGAGCATCTGGGCAATCAATTTCAGGTAATGTGCTGAAAGAAAAAGCTTTGTTGATAAATGCCACTATAAAATGTAATTCTGACTTCAAAGCCAGCGATGGATGGCTCACTCGATTTAAAGAAAGATATCAAATCCGCTTTTTTTTTAATGCAAGGAAAGAAATTATCTGCTGACTTCGACACTATCCAGTGGGCTTTTATTTTTTTCTTAAATTGAAAATTAGATTTTACAAAACGTTTTTTATCTTTCCTGAAAAATTGGAGACATGTGGATTAATCCCTTATGACATGCCACCCTTCAATTAATAATCATTAAAAATTGATAAACTTTACAATATTTCAATATATGATGTAAAGAATTTTGCATTATTCTCACTGACAATGAGTATTTCTTTTATGCAACTTCATCTATATACATATATTAACCGTGCTTCCGTATTTTAAGTTTGTTACCATTAAAAGAAATTATTAAATTTTTAGGTATATACTGCAAAAATTATTACATTTTTTAAGCTTCAGTTATATGTAAAAAAATAATCTTTTTTAAAATTTGGAAGATTCTAAGATTAAAAATATACCCTGGATATTAAAAGTAAATTAAAATTTAGAATTAATTTACGTTAAATTTCTTTTTTACATTTGTACCCATTTATAATCTAAAAAATGGGAATTCACAGCGTTGAAAAATAGAATATTTCAATTTTAAAGCAACAATCTTTTTTAGCAATTCTCAGTAAAACAATTCATAACGATTTTAAATTTTAATCTATGGAATAATGTGTGGTATAAAATTTGAAAATCAACCAATATAAAATTCACGGGATGGTAAATTGAATAGCTATAAATAAATTAAGTTTTAATAATAGTGATTCACAGTACAATTATAAATTGCAAATTTAATTTGTCTTTACAATGATTTATATACAAGATGGGTATGTTCTTAATTCTCGTGTCTTCGGGTAGGGGAGTTCTTCGCGGACTGGAAAAAGCAGAGACTAGTCCTCCTCAGAAAGGGAGGAAACCCTCTAGATAAGGCCTCATCCTTCAGACCAATATGTCTGATGGACACAATGGGAAAGCTTCTGGAGGACTTGATTCTACAGAGGCTCTAGAGCCACATGCAGGGCGAATACGATCTGTTGGAGAACCAGTTCGGCTTCCGCAAAGGCAGGTCCACAATTGACGCAATACAGGCGGTGATGGACCTTGCCACTAAAGCAAGAAAGGGATCTGGTAAGCGAAAATGATTCTGCGCGCTGATGAGCATTGACATTCGCAAGGCATTTAATTCCGCAAGATGGAAGATTTGCATCGAAGCGATAATGCGTAAGAAAGTGTCTGACTACCTGTTGCGAATGATAGATAATTACCTAAGCGACAGGTGGGTGACCTACGAAGGCGATACGTGGACTCTCCAAGAAGAGATGACGTGTGTCGCTCCCCAGCGATCGCGGGTGAGGCCATTCGTGTGAAATGTCATGAATGATGACTTTCTGCGAATGGAGCTACCCGCTGGCACGACGATCGTCGGGTTCGCGGACGACGCGCTGATCGTGTGCGCCGCGGACGACACATGAATCCTTGAGCTGAGGATCAATGAGAGTCTGCGACGAGTGAAGCGCTGACTGGATGCCAGAGGACTTGAAATGGCCCTGGAAAATACCGAAGCTTTTCTCGTTAAAGATAGGAGATCTTTCCAACCTCCATAGATTGTGCTGGGTGAGCACGATGTCCAGTGGAGCAGGAGTCTGAAATACCTGGGTGTGCAGCTGGATCGTAGGCTTAGCTTTAGCGAACATCTCCGGCTCGCGGCTGCCAAAGCCATCCAATGTGGAGCTAATTTAGCTCGGCTCATGCCCAACATTGCTGGACCCAGGGAAGCGAAAAGAAAGCTGGTTGCGAGCGTGGTGCACTCGAAGCTACTATATGCAGCGCCGGTGTGGTCATCGGCCCTCGACAACCAAGCCATCGTGAGAAAGCTGTACTCAGGACAAAGAGGTGTGGCGTTGAGAATTGTCTCGGCTTACCGCACCGTCTTGACGAGTGCTCTATTAGTCCTGGCGAGCGTGCCGCTAATTGACTTCTCAGCAAGAGAAAGGGGGGAGTTTTTTAGTCTCCGCAAGGAGCTAACACCCTCCAAAAACGAGGAGGAGAACGCTCGCGCGAAGGAAGCCATCCGCAAGGGGGCTAGACTCAGGCTCGTCGAGAGGTGGCAAGTAGGATGGCGTGAGAAGACGAGAGGGGGATGGACATGCCATCTAATCCCAGAGCTCGCTCCCTGGCTGGAAAGAAAGCACGGTGAAGTTGGCTTCTACATGACGCAGGCGCTAATGGGGCATGGTTGTTTTAACGCGTACCTAAAGCACTTCAAGAAGAGGGACGAAGAGATGTGTGACTATTGCGGTTTCCATGTGGACGATGTGGAGCATACACTCTTCGTCTGCGAGCAGTGGAAAGTGCCAAGAGAGACCCTGTATTACCAAAAAAAAAATTATTTTCTTTGGTATAAAAATACAAGGGGACATTTATAATACATTCATTTCATATTTATCACATGAGTAATAACGTATTAGTATGTATTAAATCTTTTTTAATAAGAAATTTAAATTTTAATCGATGAAAACTCAATTAAAAATTTTTTTTAAATTAACGAATTGATTACAATTAGAGGTGTAAAGAGTACCAAAATTGAATTTGCAAAGAAGATCATTTTATATGTATATTGATATTGAAACTTAAAAATGCTACAAATTTCTTTCTAAATGAAAGATGAGCAATCAAATCTGAAAATGGTTTTAAAAAAGAAAAAGGAAACTAAACTATTCAAATATTATCATTGTATAAAGTCATTAAAAATCTTATTACAATAAGATATTCATGTATTAATTACACAGGCACACAAAAAAAAGGTCTTGTTACAGAAAGGTGACCTATATACCCTTATGGTTGACGCCACGCTGAGTCCGAATCTGGTGTCCGTTTACCCCCACCACGTCATAATTTAGGGCAATTCTGCCATCATATTTACATCCCATCTTCCTTGATAGCGACGTTCCATTTCCTTAATATCTTGGTGAAATCGCTCACCTTGTCCTTCGCTACAGTCTCCGAGATTTTCTGGAAAGTAGTCAAGATAAGAATAGAGGAAATGTAACTTTAAGTTCATTAAGCAGCCTCAATTTTTGAAACTTTGCAACAAATCTTCAACTAAAGACTCGTAATCATCACTCTTCTGATTTCCCAAGAAATTCTCTGCGACCTTTTTGAAACATGACCATGCAGCCATCTCTTTAGGATTCATATCTGTGACAAATTTTTCGTCTCTAAATAAAATACGAATTTGAGGACCATCAAAGATATCTTCTTTCAATTTGGCATCACTGATTTCTGGAAATTTCTTTCCCAAATATTGAAAACAGTTGCCATCTTTGTCTAAGGCTTTGACAAACTGTTTGATTAGACCAAGTCTGATGTGAAGAGGCGGAAGCAAAATCTTTGAAGGATCTAATAACGGTTCCCGTATTATATTTTTGGATCCGGGTTGGAAATGTTCTCGCTTTGGCCAATCTTTTTGTTCGTAATGTTTCTTTCTATCTGTGTTATCACAAAGACACAAGAAACAGGGAGTTTTTGTAAAACCCGATTGTTGTCCCAAAATCAGAGTGGAAATTTTAAGGTCCCCGCAAACTTTCCATTGGTGTTCTGTATACTTAATTTTTCCAAGACTATTTTTAGATTTTCATATGTTTCTTTCAACTTTGTTGAATGACCTATTGGAATAGGTGCATACATTTTACCATTGTGAAGTAGAACCGCTTTTAGGCTCCGTTTTGAGGAGTCGATAAATAGTATCCACTCTTCCGCCATATAGATATCGGGTTTTATTTCTTTTATCAATCCCCTTACGTCTACGCAGTATGTCAAAGAATTTCCTTCATCCTTGGTAAAGAAATTCTGAAAGTATTTTTCTCTATTTCGTTAAACGTAAGCTTTGGTTCCCTGAGACAACAAGTTTTTCTATTTTAATGCTGCAGCAGAGATACTGGGCTCCATCTTTCGATAATCCCAAATCTGTAATAAGATCGTCTAGTTCCTCT
>UCOH01005757.1:0-120349 GCA_900474275.1 Synergus japonicus
CGCTAAGGATTAGTGTAAATGTGGATGCTATACTTATGACGCTTGGCCTTCATCCGTATCGCAATAAAACCTTACTTGGGCGTAGGCAACCCGGATTAAGTAGTAAATAAACCCGGAAATACAAGTACCTCAATCAATGAGTGTCCATATGGTAAAACAGCGTCACATCGTTTCTTAGATTTTATAGTAAATATAATACTTATTCTAAAGTCTCCTAAGATCTACAATTCTGCCATGTAATTTATTTTATATAATTAAAATTCGAATATTCGGTCACGTGACCTTGAGCATTCTATTTATTAGGCTTGTGAATGAGCCTTTATTTTCTTGATCTTGCGCAATCGAGAATATGAAGATGAGCACACCTGTGTACTCATCACAGTACACACGAAAGGAAGTACATTTTAAACATGCGCATGTGATGTGTATCGGCTCTTACGAATTTTGCCGAATTTTATCGAATCTTGCCGAAAAATCTCGATCACTGTCGAAAGAAAACATGACATTTCTCATAGCCATAATATCCATATAAACTCAGTTTTAAAGGAAATATACTAGTAGAATTAAAACTCAATAAAAAATATTAAAGTACATTAATTCTAACTTTAATTAATTTAAACTAATTATAAAATAAAGTAAAGATTAACTATAGAATTCAAATTTCGCGCGCAATTACACGTCTTGAAATGTCTTCTACTCCATTTTCGGATTTCCGTTCTATGGTTGACAACTTCGTGGTTAACAAGTATGTATATATATATATACTATACAGTTTATACAGGAATATTTTTATTGTGACGTGATATCGTGTGTACTCAATTGAAATAATTATATAAAAAGTTTTTTTACACTTGTCAATGAGAATGAAGAATTGAAATTTTTTTTGTTATTGGTACGGGTAACAAAATTTTGTGGAATATTCAGCCTTTTTCTTTCGTGTAGTTTAAAGTCCAGATGTAAAATCGTTTTGGAGCACATTAGATTAATTTTGTACAAGAATTTCTTCAAAGATTTTTAAAACTCATTTAACTGAAATCATGAACTTTGATTAATGTTAATTTTAGGTTTGAAGTTCGGAAGCTCCATACGTATAGGTAGACTGATTAAGTAGTGAATTCCTAACCGGTACACATTCCAGTGCCTTAAAAATATCACGAGATTTGCGTTAAAGTTTTTTTTTAAGTATGAAACGTAGTATATATTACAACACTTAAATTTCAATGCCCTAAAATATCTATCAGGCTTTCAATTTTTGCAAATAAATATTTTAGATTTCAAAGTTTCAGAGCACACAATGCAAAATGAATCTCTCCAACCGATTGCTGACAGTGGCATTGAGAAACGGCTTCAAAACTTATGAGAGAACACAATGCATGTCCATAGGCATTTTTCCAAAATTCGTGATAAAGGACAATTTCTACATTAAGAAATCGCAACATCGATACCACAAAAATTTTGCTCATAAGAGGGAGAAACCAGCTCCGACACATGTTTGGTTCACTGGTTTTCTTGTAATTCTGCTGTATTCATTTGCGTTAGATGTAAACGTGTAAGGTTTCTTTACATATATTATTTCCATGAAAAAATGTTTAAGTGCATTAAACATTTTACATTTGTTTACCTTTAGGGAAGAAATAACAGAAAAACTTAAGAGAAAATTTATCAAGAAAGTTGAAGCAGCTCAAATGATAAACGAAAATGAGGAGAGTGACGAAAATAAGAGTGTGGAGCATATCGAACATGAAGAGCATAAAAAGAAAAAGAAAAAACAGAAAGTAGGATTCCGTGATCGAAAGGTTCGAATCTATTATATGTATTTAAAATGAATTTAATTTATAGTCTAAAATTTATTTTCAATAGTTCATCTAATAATTTTTTTGCTAAATTTTCTGCAACTAGTAATTTTTAAAGTTTAATATCTAAAATTATACAATTTGTATCATTCAGTAAAAAATTTGAGGATTCTTACAGATAATAGAATATGAAAATAGGATGAGAGCATATTCGACCCCAGATAAAATTTTTCGATACTTTGCAACTGTAAAAGTAACTAGTTTGGAAGGCACTGAAATATACATGACGCCTGACGATTTTTTAAGAGCAATTACTCCTGGCATGAAACAGCCAGATGGTAACATTTTCTTTATGTTTCTACCCTTTTGCTATTCTAATTGAAATTAACAATGCAACAAACTTTACGAATGCTACTAACATACTTTAGATAGTGAATTTCGTGTCGGTCTGATTTCAAAACAAACTCAAGTGCTTAATATTTTTAATTTAAATATTTAATTTAATATTTTAATGAAATAATAAAACTGACAAGCTGACATACTGTAAAAAATTCGGCTTTATAATTTTGCTAAATTGGATTTTGACCTATATTTAAAAATTATTATTGAACAGAGAGACAATAAAACCAAGCTTCTGAGTGTTATTTATGAAGAATTTTATTTTTTATGCCAAAAAAATCACACTTAAGAATATGAAACTAACATCAAAAGTTTCCTTTAGAACATAGAGTATGTGAAGATTGTTTGTAATTCGAATATAACTCAAACTTTGGGGTCCTTTACTCTCGTAATAAAAAACTCTTGAGTGCTTTGACTTTGTATTTAGATTGTATTTAATGTGTCTAAAATTGTAAACTAATCTGTGCATGAACTATTTTACAAAACGTATTGAGGAGAAACCCAAGAGTTAATGTAACTTTCCTCTTAAAAATTATTATAGAATAATTCATTATTTAAAAAGTAAATACTATTAATATACAGATAATCGAATATGAAAATCGTATAAGGCATTATTCAACGCCAGACAAAGTCTTTCGATACTTTGCTACCCTTCAAGTCTCAAATCCAACCAACGATGCTCACGAAGTTTTTATGACACCAGATGACTTTTTAAGATCTTTAACGCCTGGTGTTAAACAGCCTGATGGTACGATTCTAAAAAACTTTTCTATTACTTTTTATACAAATTGTTTGGTACCTTTTTTATCTTTGATTAGAAAGTCGTTGGATTTTTTTGAATAAAAATGTTTCATTATTCCAGTTTATTAATGGTTTTCCTCGTTTGCTTTCCCTTGCATGAGTTATTAAGTCAATGGTGTGAACATTTTTTTCTTTGTTACTCTCATTGCATGCGCTTTTAATGAATAAAGTTAATTTTTTATGGTGTTCTTGGGAATCAAATGAAAGTGATTGAATAATAAAGTGTTTTTAAACAATATTATTTTTATAGGTCTTGGATTAGATCAGTACAAGAGATACGACCCTAAAGTAAGTCAAGATATTTAAAACAACATAATATTATTCGCATTTCATAAAAATTTATTTCCAAGATTTTTGAAAATCTTATTTTATTTCATAGAGTGTGTCTATTGAAATGAAAAGTTTGCAAATTTCTTCAGAACTAAATTTTCAACATGCTTTATAATTTTGTTTTCAAAATTTATTAGGCACACTTTAATAATTGGTTATAATTTTTTCACCATGTAAAACTGTTTATCTATTTTGTTTTACATATTTTTTACATTCTTTTTTTATAGATTCAAAAATTTGTAGAAAAATCGCTGACAAATAAGGTAAATTTGATTAGAATTTATCGAGAGAAAATTCGAAGGCAGTCCTATGCAAATTATAGTCAAGAATTTTTTAAAATGACATTTTTTTACAGAATATTCACACAAAACTGGAATTAGAACTAGATGAAGACAGCATTTTCTACAAACTGGGTAGCGCTGGATTAATTACATTTTCCGATTACATTTTCTTATTAACTGTTTTGTCAAGTAAGTGTAATCTTCGAAGAAATTGTGGTTCTATCGGAACGTACGCAAATACTATGAAAATAATTTATAATAAAATTTTGTTCGTTCAGCATCAAGACGGCATTTTGAAATTGCATTTAGAATGTTCGACTTCAACGGCGATGGAGATGTCGATTCAGAAGAGTTCAGTAAAGTTGCCACATTAATTAGACAACAAAGTAGTATCGGAAATCGACATCGTGATCACGCCAACACTGGAAACACTTTTAAAGTAAATATTCTGCTACAATACAAAAAGTAAATTAATTTTGTCTGTGAAATAAAAGAAAGGATTATTTTTTCAAATTTGTGTATCCTTTATCAAACAGGGAGTAAACTCGGCATTAACGACTTACTTCTTCGGGCCAAATATGAAGCAGAAATTAACGATTGAGAAATTCCTGGATTTTCAACACCAACTTCAGAAAGAAATTTTAAATCTCGAGGTTAACGTTTTAATTCAAAATAACAGGCCTTAATTTAATTTAACTGAAAAATCAATAGATTCCAACTAATATTAGTTTTCTTTTTCTAGTTTGAACGTAGAAATCCAGATGAAGATGGAAATATAACCGAAGTCGATTTTACGGAGTTATTGTTGGCATATGCTGGTTATCCAGAGAAAAAGAAAGCTCGTATGTTGAAAAGAGTGAAAAAAACGTAAGTTTTTAAGCGTAATTTTTTTAAGGTATGAGTGACCTTTCTCCATTTTAGAGTTCCTTTTTTAGTTTCAGAGAAAATCCGAAAGGTATTAGCAAAGATGAATATCTGAAATTCTTCCATTTTCTGAACAACATCAACGATGTTGATACTGCTCTTACTTTTTACCATATCGCTGGAGCTTCTATTGATCAAGGTATTATCTCCAGATCAATTTTAATATTGGTATAAGAAAATGAATTTTAACTAAACGAAAATGCTCTGCTAATTATGTGGGAAATCATTCTTTTCAGCAACTTTAAAACACGTGGCAAAGACTGTTGCTCATGTCGACTTGAGTGATCATGTCATTCAAGTAGTTTACACCATATTCGATGAAAATAGTACGTATATTTTATTCCCTTATATAACAATAACTATCAATATTATTTTTGAAACGATTTTAATATACTTTCTATTCTCCCGCAGTGGATGGACAACTTAGTAATCGAGAATTCGTAGCTGTGATGAAAAATCGAGTTCTTCGTGGTCTAGAAAAACCTAAAGATACCGGCTTCGTAAAATTAATACAATCTATAGTCAAGTGCGCTAAAAATAACTACGCTAGTCCATTTGATAAATAATAGATTACTTGATCATCTGTGAAAATGTAAATTAAATACTGGTAAAATAACTTGTATATCAATACTAATTGCCAAATATAAATTGTGAATAATGAAATATTTTTAAGTCTATCTTTTTTCAAAATGTCAAAAAGGAATTCGAAAATTAATGTACCCTTTTCTTTTATGGATTTAAAGCTTTACTTCCCTCTTTTAAGAATGCTTTTGTATACTACAAAACGAAGCAGGTGAATGTTTTTAGAGAAGTTAAACTTTCAGAAATTAAACAATGTGCAGATAAAAATATTTTCGATCCATTTATGAAACTTTTGCTTTTTGAATAGTAACTATCACTATTACATGATACGTTAAAAACAATATTAACAAGACTATTGCTTGACATACATTCACCTGCACGTACTGACTTTCTCGAAACTATGATTAATAGAGCACATCTTACAAAAAGTTCGCGCTTCATTGAATGGAGAACTACCCATGTCAACTTCAGTGTGAAATCTTACTTCACTCCAAGTACAACGATACTGAAGAATTTTTAATTTTTAATTTTGAGTATTGTATTACATTTCTACTTTAATATAGAAATTAACGTGCAAATTTATGGACGTAAAAAAATTTTAATAATGAATGCTGTGTACTTAAGTCTGAAAGTTTGTTTGTATTTAATCATGGTGGATATATTTTCAAATTTTGTCATCGGAGCTCCTACTTCAAAAGAAGACGTTTTAGAAAGTGGTGAGACTGATATTTATATCATTTTGTATTACTTTTGTTTAATATTGTTCATTTGTCTACATTAGAAGATAAAAATAATATATTTTTCGACTTTATTATAGAGTCTGTTGAAAATGTAGAAGACAAGTCCAAAGAAGATATTCCAGTACCAAAGATCTCGAGAAAAGAACTTTATGAAATACTACACAAGAATCAATTTTTCCAGTAAGTGCTTCTTAATTTGATTTGTAAATTATTGTAAAAAAAATATTTATCATTACATTACAGTTTTACTTTGCAAAAGAAGAAAACAATTTATTTTCTTTTGTCACTAGTACTTGATAAACGTTTTATTTACGGCCTCTTGTCGATTATGTAATATATTTCAATTTAGATTAAAAATATGTTCTAACGTTTTTAAAAATTATCCCATGAAATTAGGGATATCTTCTCTGCTCACGTGGCTCCTTTAAAAATCGAATTTGGCCACGTTTGTGAAAATCCAACCGAATGGGAGCAACGTTTCGAACAAAAGGACTTTAAAAATAATCATCATCAAGGCAAGGTGTGTTTTTGCAATTAAAAAAATTATTATTTTCTTAATACACATTGCTAAATTAAATTTATATCTCTTGTTTTTTAATTTATTTTTTGCTTCATAGGTCTTATGGGGCAATGTCAATGGAAATTATGGAGAGCATTATTGGGATCTGGCTTCTGGGAGATAATATTAATAAAATAAAAATACTATTAAAGTAGATTAAGATAAATAAATTGTGTATACATATTGAATTTTTAAACAAATATTTAGTTATTATTTATATTTAAAATATTCCCTGCAGATAATATTTATTTATAAATATCAGACGTTTAAAAAAATAACATTTTCTTTGGTAATCCAAATATATGAAATTATTAGGATTGAAAGAAAATTTTATTTAAATAAAAGAAGAATAGCTTATCGCTTTTAGATTTTTAAAATCGTATAGTAAGAAAAAGAATTCTTGAGTAATATGTATGCGCTTTATTTACTCTTTCCTTGTTAAATATTTGTAAACATAGTAATACAAAATAATAAATAATACTATTAAAAAAACTTGTAATTGGATTTCGGAAGAAGAGTTTTTACATTCGGTAGTATATAATAAAGTTATATAATTTTCTAGATCTGTTCTTAACTCACATTTTAATGTACAATGTAAAATTAATTACGTAGCAACAATAGTAAGGAATATTTGGAAGTAAACAGAGGTTTTGGTACTTTTAATATTCATTCAGTTTAAAATCAAAGTGACTAGTTTCCTGAACTTTACTAGTACGTAATCTTACTGAATATCATCATCGGTATGGAAGAAATCAAAAGAAGACAATTCAACTTAATAAAATAATTACATCGGAATTTTCTAATATCTAGTTAATAGATTTTTAATTATATTGAAAAAGTTTCCTATAGTTAACGACTTTAACATTTCATAAAAAGTTACGTCTATGGAAGTATACAGCATTAGTTTGTACACAAACTGTCAAGCATGAAATTTTTCGAAGATTAGAATGAGTGATAAAAAGATTTCAAAGATTTGATGCGTACCAAAAATGTTTGAAAATTCTGCTGTTAATTTGTTTCTGAATGTTGAAAAGTTTATCTTTCCAGAAAACGTAGAATCAATAAGTTAATATTTTTGTAATGCTACAGTTATTCTTGAAAAGTTGTAAGCTAGAAGTTTTAGTATAAAAATGTCGACAGTATTATTAGACTTGTTTAGAATATTTAGATATCCAAGATTTGATGACTACCAGTATCTAAAAATTATTCAGATTAAGCAAATTTAAAAAATGTCTAGATTTCACATTTGAACCGTAGCAATACAAAAGGGGTCAAGTGACTTTTTTTCGAAATCGTGTTTATTAGCTCAAAAAATCGAGAAAATTCGGATTCAAACGTTTTTAGATCCTCCCGTGAAAACACAAAAATGTCTCTTGACTCCTTTTGCGTTGCCACCTTTCATTTACAATATTCTTTTACTTCTGATTTTTTCATTTTCCCATTACGGGCTAAATTTTGCAAAAAAAAAGTCAAAATGAGAAGATCTAATGTTAGTCTTGATTAATTGACTCTGCAACAATCGAGCAATTTCGCTAATATATGAAATACTTGAAATATCTTAGATTGGCTTAGAAGTAAATTTGGATTCTTTATCATTATCGTTATCCATTTGTACGCATGAATTCATTAGTTGTTAAATATACGATTACTATTCCAATGGCATTGACAGTGTATCCAGTGGAAGCACAGAGCTCTAATCATAATCATTATTAAAAGTTACATCAAGAGGAGATTGAGACTCCGGTATATATTTACCAGAATTTTAGGATCTCGGATTTGTCTATTCTCAGAGTGGAAGCTGTAACGAAGATTAAATTCGTTTTTCAAAGACAGTTGGTAGATTTACGTTTTATCACTGCTTTAAAATTAGGTAATAATAATAATAATTCAGGAATGCTATATAATTCTAATTTTTAAGTTCATTAAATAACATCATCTGTAATTTTCTTTAAAGATTAACTCAAATCAAAATTTTTACGAATATCAACCGAATTAAGTTAACATTTTTTTTCAAATTTAAATTGAAACTATTCGTTTAGAACTAAAGAGTCGTTTATCTACCAACTGCCTTAGCTTGTTGCGCTTTATACATTTTAAGAACCTTCTTGCCAGGTACAAGATTTTGACTCAATCCCGGCCTCTTTTTGCGCTTAACCTGCTTATTTTCCTGATCCACTTCTTCCTCATCAATCACATTAATCTGACCCTTGCAAGGTGTTTGACAAATGAGAGTTTCCTGTGGGGCTCTTATGGCTTCCAATTCGGAAGCTGTTCGATGCAGATCAGAGTCATGTGCGAAGGTACAGTTGTGACCAAATCGGCACCTACCCTTTCGGTAGTTCCAACAGATTTTTCTGCCGTTTATCATTTTAGTTTCGTCCAGAGTGGGCGTCATTTTAACGTGCTTTTCTAGGATGGCGCTTTTGGCAATTTCTGCCTGCATAAATGGATTTGAGAAGACGGAAGTTTTTGGAGTAACTGTACCATTAAAGTCAGGTGTGGGTAATGGAAGTTTTTCATTAGAAGCAGATTCTTCCTCAGGATTCGCCTCGTCGCTCTCTGAATTCTCCTCTTCTTTTTCCTTAAAACTGAGAGTTAGGCAATATCAGATTACAAAGAACCGGTACAAAATTTATTGTAATTGTCCCATATTCAAGTTCTTATTCAAGCTAATATAAGCAATTGACTTAGAAGGAGTTTTATATATTATTGAGACAAGATCAATATTCGACAAACATTCACGAAAAGATATTTATACGCAACATTAAGTGATTTTAATTAATGTTTTTAATCTTGTTCAAGCAGAAGTGTAATGCCAATTTTAATAGAAAAGCGCATCAAAAATAATAAGAAAATAATGTAAATAAAGAGAAAGGGTTAGAACGATTAGAACAAATAGAGCAGAAAGGTGTTTTTAGGTTAGAATTGTTTTTAAAGTCTAAAAACGCTAAGAACAGTAAAAGCAACTGTGTCTTTTGTTAATATTTTTTTAAACTCTGCTTACCTTTTATCAGCATCGTCAGAGATGCTGTCAGAATCGTTATCTGATCCAGAGGACTCGTAATCTGCTACCAAGGAAGCCATTTTTTACCAAATTACTATAATAGAGATTTAATAACCACATAACCCACCATACCCAACTCGTATATGTATCCCAACTGCACTGGTTTGTATAATAAAACTGAATAAAACCAGATGGTTACCAATATGGATTTAATCACTTACACAAATGCACTCCTTTTCAGCCTCTTTTAACGTACACAAAAAGAGTCTCCTTTTCTCGACTCACACAAACGCAGTTTAAAGAACTAAATGGCAACGATGCGGGAATAAATGTAAAGATGGCATTATTGGCGCGAATTTTAAAAATTTGTATCTCCATTCAAAAAAACAACAAAATTCAATTCGATTCAAAATCTTATTAATAATCTAGTAAATTTACATTGTTTTACATTAAATAAAAAATATCAGTTCAATTACTTAATTCACAGTTCTCATTATTATAATCTAAAAATCTTTTTACAAAACTAAAAATAAATCAGCCATTGTTCATAAAGCTCTTTTTTATATAAGTCATAAAAGCAAAGAAGTTTAATTCTGCGTATTAAATTTCAACTTATACCATCATAAGTTATTTTTAAGTTGCAACTAGTTCCGACTTTTAAATTACAGCTTTTCCAAACAGTGACTTGTCTTTCCTCATTTCCTTTATGCTCTATCAAAAGTCTGGTATCAGGAATGTGTAACCAGAATTTCCCTAAAGTCGGTTTCAAAGATTTAATATTCACAGTTTCCTTGGAAAAAATTAAATTTTCTTCATTCCAATGAGTTACTAAATTTGTCGTGATGATCGAAATATTAAATTCATTTGCAATGAATCTCAACATGTTTCTCAAGTGACTTAATAAATAATTAGTCTCGTGATTCATTGCCGACAGGAAAAATAAGGTTGCTAACGAGTCAATCAATAGCAATTTTATATTTGGTTCGTTTTTTAAAGTTTTCGTCAATTCGTGTAAAACTGTAATTAATTCGTGGACACTTCTGACTTGGGTTATTTTTATTTTACTCAGTACCCGCCCAATTTCCTGTAAAATCAAGAAAATTATAATTTGTGAGCTTAATAAGTGAAACATTCATAGGTATAATAAATCCTTTTACATATTACACTTACCTCATCGTTGCATTTTTGAGCTTCTAAAATTGTCTGCATTCTCATTGTTGATAGATATCCCTTTGTATCGATATAATGTACATTTTTTCTTGCTTTTAATGGGATATATGTGGCAATAGTGAGACATAATTGTGTTTTTCCAGATGAAGAAACTCCGCAAATTTCGTACAATTGCTTTGAATGCAGCCCTCCATTTAATAATGCATCTAAACTTTAATTAAAAATAATTTTATTCTCTTATATTAAAAATTAAACATTTATAAAGATATATTTGATAAAAAATAAACTGAATACCAATTACAAATGCTAAATTTATATGAGATTAATATTCACCTAATAATTCCTGTTGAAATAATTTGTGATAATAATTCATTCTCCAACAACTTTGAGGCATCAATTATTTTACCACCGGAGGATCTTGAAATATTCTTCTTTAAATCTACTACAGCCTAAAAATTATAAAACATTTTTTGTAATTGACATAAACAATCATAACAATTAGAATAGTCCAAAAATGAGGTTATAATTTCAATAAAACTTCCCTTGAAAGACAAGCCACTAATATTTGTTAAAATATTTAACGATTTTTCTATGAAATCTAAATCCGTGTAAATGCCTTTTTTTTGTAGTTGAGTTATTACAGAATCTGTCAAAATTGGATAACGATCCGAATTTAATCGAGCCATAAGGCATGAACGGTATGAAATCTTCTTTCTTCTTTTTTTTTGATCATTTCTTTCTGTCGGCTGCTTCACATCCTTCTTTACATCATCAATCGATCAGCTGATTTCCAAATCGTGTCTTATGACAACAAATTACGCAAATGTGTAACTATAATAAATAATTTAAATTGCTCCCCAAAGAATTAGTATATGTACACTTAAGAGTATGTAGGAATTACTATAATTTAGTTTTACCAACTTTACGAGTTTACGTTCGCAATAATAAATATTTTCCCCTAAACTTGTCTAATTTACCTCCGTATGCGTATGAAATGAAACATACTATGTATATATGTATATACTATGTATATATATATATATATATGTATATATATATATATATACGTAGTATTATCGAAAAATATTTATTATCCAGAACATAAAGTTAGTGAAACTAAATTGCTGTAATGGTATCACGTGCCTTTAATAAATATCAATTATTTAATCATAGCTATAAATTAATCCTAGAAGCATATTTAAAATACAGGATATGTATATAGAAAACTACGTAGCTCAATTCGAAGCTTCATTGATGATCTGACGACTTGACTAATCATTGTGCACTCTTGGCTGTGTGGCTGTTCACTTCTAAAACTATATATACTTGTATCTAAAAACCTCACATCCGGTATCTGCTCAACTCCTCAACTCATTTTTCTTCAACTTCACATATTCTTCTCATTCTTCTCTAAATCACAAAACGACGAAGTTATCGAACTCTTGGAAGAGTCCTCTCTTTTAATTTGTTTAACATTATGAATAACAAAGGTGATGTGATTATCTCTTGTTCCTTTAAAATTTCATTTCTAAATGCTTTCAATGAATATTTACGAACCAGAAAACTTCGCGAGGTCATTCGATAATTTTTTTTCGGTCAACGAACTTTTGAGTCAATTATTTCAGTTTCAATCAACTCGAGGAAGTTTTGGTTGGTTTCTATCAACAGTTTTAATAAAGGTAAGTCGAACGGTATTTATTTTTCTTTATTGAGGTTAGAAAATCTACAATAAAATGCATTAACAATAGAAATTATATATATATGTGTGTATAAAATATGAAGCTGGCACGTGGCATCTTGGGGGCAGCCATTAATTTATAATTCAGATCAATCAGCCCTGAGATCAATTTACAGAAAATAAGTTACTTATTAAAACCTTTGAAATATTGAGAAAAAATTAAATTTAAAAGTTACAATACTTTAGAGTGAAAATTGTTTTTTTTTAAATATAAAGTCTTCTAAATGATTTTCTGAAGCAACACGTGGTCCGTTCCAAAAATTTCGAATTTAAAAATTTAATAATTTGACTTAAAATATTTTTCTATTGTAGAAAAAAATAAAAGATTTTGTTAAAAAATGTAAATAATAGACTGATAACTAATATTTTTTATGTATCTGATATATGTATAAAACTATGCTTAAAACTGGTTCTTCTTTCTAAGTATTTTTGAGGTTATGAAAGTGATTTGGTTTGTGCATTATAGAATGGTTTTTCCGATATGGTTTTATTCTACGATTTTATTAAAATGTTAATTAATTAGTTTCTTTTATAAAAAAATTAATTTTTTTAAAGATAAAATCTTCTATTACTTAAAAACTTACTTTTTTATAAATGGATTTAGTCCTTTCTATTTTAAATATTTCTAGTGAAAAATATATGTTAATAAGTTTGGTGATAAACCAAAGTATCATAATTAATTGTTGTTAATATAATAATTAATGAAGTTTGCTTAAAAGAATCCTGCGAAGGACTTTAAAAAAATTGTTTGATCTAATTCAAACAAGTATGCTATTCGTTACAAAAAAATTATAAAACGAATGCGCATTCATTTGAGATGACTTGCAAGTTATATAAACCTTTGATTAATCCTAACCAATAAATTCCTAAAAACACATCTATTTTTATATTTTCAATCCAAATCAAGTTCTTTACCTTTCAATATTATTTTTTTTCGCAAGTAAATCATTTTTATTTTCCTATCATTTTCTCGAAATGTCCTTTCCCAATTTGGAAAATCAATTGCTGATTTGATTCTCGCGCCGGAAGTACACCCTCTTTTATATATAATTAGAATCTTAACCAATGAAAACCCTTAGCGGGTGCCACGTTGCCGAATTTCTTCACTTTCTCTACCAATCAGAATCGTTTTAACGACTAGCGCGCGTCCCGTGGCCGTTTTTCTAAATTCTGCGGAGCGACCGCGTTTCTCTCGGGCCTCGGCCTGTTTGTTCCTGAAATTGTCTGATACCGTCGCCATATTTAGAAGTGTCTGCGTCCTTGAACCAGTCGAGCGAATATGTTCTGGAAAATATTAATTATATCGAATGCGCAGAAAATTACGTGAGGTACCCATTTATAAATTGTCACTCGGTAAACACGGGCGAAACGACGATTCCCGTGGATGGGTGACCTAGGAGGCGGAATCTTGTGATTCCGAAATGGTAAGTCCTCTTCTAGTCTGGACAACGCCAATATGGCGGCCGAAAAATTTCCTTTGTATAGAGGCGAGGTTCCGCAAGATTACTGGAAATCCGAAGCTCGTTCCTCATAACGTTTCACTTTAGAATCTGCTCCAAATTGCGACTACGAAGTAAATTTGAATGCGCGAGTGAAGGAGAACCGGAAATAATCGAAGCTCCGAAAAATCGAATTTTTCCTAATCAGACGATAGTGAGACGCCCTAAGTGTTGCAAAAGTCGCGACGCGTTATCGGTTTGTTCTTTTAATTTTAAAAATGACACTGTTTATTTGCATAGCTAAGAAGTACGTGAGTGTTTGTGAATCTCGATGAAAATTATATTTTTACCGAAAAATCCTCATATCGATTTCCTATCCGGAAAAATTAAGAGCACCTATGCGCTGTTCCGACGATTTTAATTTCGGCGCTTTTTTTTTTTTTTACACAAAACAATTAAAACGCGTATTGTTTAAAAACATTTATGTGTGAGAGAAATCTAAAAAAAAACCGAATTCGTAGTCTTCATGATAAGCAGCTTTATTTCAATTTTTAGGTGAAAAAATAGTTAGATTTTAACTATATAATAATGACAGAATTTTTAAATCAAGGGGTGTTTTATCCTAGTTTATCGTGAAATTTAATGTTCGTTATTAGTTTAATTTTTTTTTATTAAAGGCATGTTGTAATTACCATATGAGAAAATTAAGTTGATGCAACTTTATTACATATGCAATAATAAATATTTTTCGTTGAAACTAGTCTATTTATCTTTGCCTGTATGGAAACGAGGTAATTTGTCTATTTTTAGCGAGATATATTTATTATTGCGGACTTAAAGTTGCGTCAAATTAATTTCCTTATATGATACACATTCCCTTAATCGGAGGTGTTGATATTTTATTAATTAAGGGGATGAATGGGCTAAGTTTTTAAGACAGTCGATTGAAAATTTATTTCTTGGTTAGTTTATTAGGTTTAAAAAAAGTTTATCAGAAGTAGAGTGCAATGTAAATAAATATGCCTTATAGTTTAATGAAAGGTTATTTTTTTATTAATATTTTGAGAAATTTAAACTTCTTTTGTGCATTTTATTTTTAATCGTATCGAATTTTTCGCTTTTCTTTCATATTTTATATTTTTTTATTATTTATTTAATGTAACCCCAAAGCGTGATAAGTCAAAGAATAATTAAACATTTTTTTTTCATACATACAGGTTTTGCAAACATATGTACCAAACTGATAAGACAATATTATCTATAACTAGTTAAATGATAGTAAAATAAATAAATAAAAAAGTTCCATCAATTTTAATATCCATTTTCGTATGTAATTTAGTGTTTTTAAATTTATTTATTAAAAAAAATATCCTAAACAAATATGCAGTTTAAAAACGACAAAATACTTTTTCGTAACTTTAATTATATGTAGCAATTTATCTATAAAACGAATATGTAATTAGACATATTTAAAGAAAAAATAGATTTACATGAAATGAAGACTAAAATGTAATAACTCTAAAACGAGAATGACATTAATCTTACGAGATTGACATTAATTGTGTTTCAGTGTAATGTGTAATGAGTGATAAACAACCTGGGACTACTTTGCCACCCCTTGGCGGGGGTGGGACACACAATGAAGGGAGCAATGGTGGCGGATCCCAACAAGCAGTTAACTTACATCAAGTTCTTACGACTCAAGGACTTAATGTCCTTACTTCAGGCGGACAACAATTTGTCCTTACTTCTCAAGTTCCGGGCCTCACACAGGTATTTAATTACATTAGTATAGCTTGATTATAATAATTATAATATTTGTATAAACTTCTTCAGATTTCATTACTATTAGATACATTTTTTGACCGATTGTTAATTAATCATTTTGCATGAGCTTGTCTGGAAACAAGCAAAAGGGCAGGAATTTTGAAAATAGGAGAGTTTTTATAAATCTTCTGCTCTATTTACGAATTTGAAATTAAATTCTTTGACATCTGTCTCTAAGAATATTAAATGATGATTTAATACCAAACCTGAAGGAGCAGAAATCCATTCAATTCTCTTCTTCTGCTGTCAATCGAGGCATTTATCTGATCTCAAACTTCAAACAACTAAAATAATTGCTTTTAAAATTCCGAAAATTAATTAACAATCGTTTAAAAAATTTTGTTTAAGGTTTTGCAGAGTGGCGCAACGACAACTGCAAACCTACAACAGTTGGGGGTCACGCGAATTGTCAATATTGGAAACGCATCTCCGCGCGTCAGCGTCGTTGGAGTCGCGAGTGCGAGTGGCTCGCCTCTCTCATCACCCTCCCGTCAAACGCCTACGAAAGTGGTACTGACGACCTCCCCAAAGCTAGTTCGAACCTCCCTTGGTAATATGTTTGTTACCCCCACATCTCAAACGACCGGCCAATCGCCGCCTGCGAGAAAAAGACTAAAACTCACAGAAACACTTGAGAAGTCGATAGCCTTCGACGACTCAATGGGTTACAGAAGGCGAGTCATGGAACACAAAATGAAACGAATGCGTGGCGTAAGAGAGAAGTACGCCGAGAATGCAGCGGAGCTTTTCTTTCTCAACGCGGGTGGAAATATTATAGATTTCCATACGTGGAGAAAAAGACCGCCCAGTTCTCAGTACCTACATTTTCTCAGGCAGAACAGGCTAGATCCTGAAGATGATGATGAAGACCTTACGGTACCTTTACCTCCTTTACCAGAAGTTCCTGTTTCTCAAGCAGCTTCAACGGCTCAGTCTGTGAGTCAGGGAGCGGAGGTCAAAGTGCCAGGAATTGGCGTCACTCCTGTAGCAGTTTCAACAACTCTGCCTACTGCTGTTGCGCAACTTAGTCAACAAGGTTTGTTCAATCACGATTTTTTTATAATTTTCAAATTTATTGATTAGCTTTCTTACGTGGATCACGTCGAATCTTGTGTATCATGAATTTCTGATGAGTAAGAGTAGAAATTGGAATTTAAAATACTGACATCATCTTTAAGAATATTATATATTAGTAGTACATTTATATATAAAATGAAGTCTAGTGTTTGAAATACATAAATGGGTGAAATATTGAAGATTTTTCACATTCTCGTTCATGAATCATCTGAAAACCTCGTTTGCGTACTTAGGACATGTACCAGGTAGGCCACAAGGTGGTCGCCACGGAATGGTGTTTGCCATTCGAGCAGCTTTCCAAACCTCACCAGTCACCGTTCACCCCTCACCCACTTCTACTATAGCACCCGCGCTCATTATAGGTGATTACTGTATAGGCCTGTCGATCAATGTTTAAATGAATAGTTTAATATTTTGGAATTTGCATATTTACACAATATACGCAAAATATTAGACTTCAAATAATAAATCTGAATGTTACTTTAGAAGAATTGCACGATAAAGGATCTGGATTGTGCATCAACTTTTACAAATACTAAAAGTTTATTATTCTCATTATTGCCTTGAAACATTTTCTATATGATTTTTTCTCATCAAATTTGAGATGAAGATGTTACAAATATTTTCTTATGAATCTTTCATTAAAATCCAGATTTTTAACATTAAAAAAGTTTTTTTTTGTTGCCTGCTTTCTCATGGAATTGTTAAATATTCTGTGTTTATTAAACAAGCCTACTGTAATTTTCTAGAAAAGAATTGTTGTCAATATTTCGTTAGAGGATTTAATTACTTAAAAGTGAACATATATTTAGAATCGATAACATTCTTTATTGCATTTTTGTTTAGGCCTATTTGCTTTGATCATCAGTGTGAAACTGCATGTCATTTGTTATTAGGAGCTGTACGTTTATTGTTCTATGGAATACGACTGGTTTTTCAATTTAGTCCATTAGTTTGCAAATGGTATGGAAAAAAGAGCGAACTAAAGTTTGCATGAATTTCTCTATCGATAAAAATATTTTAATTTTAGATAACTTTTAAAATTATACAATTAAATATTTAGATTATAAATTTTTACTTATGTCAATTATAAATACATTCAAAACTTTTATAGAAATTCATAATATTAAAATTTATGATAGTAGAAAATTAAGCATTATAATAACTGATACTAATACCCATAAGAGCTATTCCGCTACTTCATTGATATTTTGTGAAGTAGTCTCAATTTTGTGGGCAAAACAAAGTCAAACAATTGTAAGACTGTTTAGTATTATCTTTTCAGTCCAAGGGCAGTTTTGATACAATTTCAATACAGTAAAAAATTTACTTTGTTGAACACGCTATGCGTAGTGCAAGAACCATAACTTGCTGATTCTCTGAAATTAGAAAAAAGTACAACTCCAAGAACGAAGTAAATAATACCCCTATTTTTTTTTTCTATAGGTGGAACACCCTTAGTTTTAGACCCACCACAATCAGTCACAACCAAGTCTGCTGCTAGTCCCGTTCTGGAAAAACCGTCACCTACGAATTCGATGAGTAGATCATCGACTGCAGTTCTTGCCGGTAATCAACCAGTAGTTAAACTCGTAAAATTACCTCCTTCTACGGTGGCAGCCTCCTGTGATACTTCGTCTAACCAAGAACAAATTGTAGAAAAGGCTAAACAGGTAATTTATGTTGTTTTTAGTGATATCCAATATAAAATGATCAAATTATTAATTTAAGACTCTTACACTTTTAATGTAATATTTATCTATTTGTAGGAGGCGTACGTAATGCAAAGGATTAGCGAATTACAAAGAGAAGGCTTGTGGTCCGAGCGCAGACTGCCTAAAGTTCAAGAACCTGCGAGGACAAAAGCCCACTGGGATTATTTGCTAGAAGAGATGGTTTGGCTTGCCGCTGATTTTGCCCAAGAAAGAAAATGGAAGAAAGCGGCCGCAAAGAAATGCGCGCGAATGGTGCAAAAACATTTCCAGGAAAAGGCCGTCCAAGCTCAGAAAGCAGAGAAACTAGAGGAACTCAGACTGAAAAAAATCGCCGGCTTCGTTGCAAAAGAGATAAAGACTTTCTGGTCAAACGTAGAAAAGGTAGGATTTTTGGAACTTTTAATTCATTTTTTTTCTACCCCACACTTATAAGCCGGCAGTTTCGACTTTATTTTGTTGAGAGTGTGAGCTCGTTGTGGGAACAGTAATTCTATTAAAAGCAAAGGATTAAATCGTCTTTGGGATTTAGTCTCATATTTTTTAGATACAAAATAACTTTATAAAAATGTGTTTAATTATTTTCTATGGAAATTATTATTAAAGGTAATTGCAATAAATTTGTATTGTTTCTTTTGCAGTTGGTAGAGTATAAACAACACACAAGACTGGAAGAAAAACGAAAAAAAGCTTTAGACCAACACCTAAACTTCATCGTTGGTCAGACAGAAAAATACTCAACGTGGTTGACTGAAGGCCTCAATAAAACTGATGGCAATCAAAGTATGCCTGTATCCATAAACAGTTCTCGAATTTCATCACCAATCCCATCGGGAAAACAACATTCAGATGGTAAATATTTTTTAATCCATTTAGTTCAATACTTTCTCAAAAGTTGTAAAAATATAATAGAGTATTCCTTTCTTAATCAGTGATGACAAAATACCGTTTCTGAAGGTGCGAGATCCATTCAACTCAATCCTATTCTCTGATGTTATCGAGGCATTTGTCTGAGATGTTATTAACGATTCAAATATTCATTATAATTATAATAATAAAAAACATTTTTTATTTTAATTATTTGAGGTATTTCTGAAAACGATATTTAAATGTATTTGATATTCAATTCCAGACGAATTTGAACCAAGTCAAAGTTCAGACGACGATGAAGAAACGATAGCAAAAGCCGAAGAAGAGATCAAATCGAATCATAAAGAGGAGGTAGAACTTTTGAAAAAGGAATCCGTCATACCTTTGGAGGATCTGTTGAAAGATCTGCCTCCGAACTATCTCGATGAACGGACCAAAAGTTTGTCCCCGGAGTCTAAAGAAACTGTGGAGAATGAAAAAAGTACCGATGGAGATACGGAATTCACTGTCGCATCTGGTGAATCTTCTGACGATGAAGATACAATTATGGAACAGGA
The DNA here is from genome assembly GCA_900474275.1 of Synergus japonicus. Lineage (NCBI taxonomy): Eukaryota > Metazoa > Arthropoda > Insecta > Hymenoptera > Cynipidae > Synergus > Synergus japonicus. The sequence goes on from UCOH01005757.1 coordinate 19,804, forward strand.
GAAAGTGGAGAAGAACGAGGACCACAAACAAGAGTTGGACGACCTTAAGGCTGAGAACGATATGTCGATTGATGAGCTTATGGCGAAGTACGGAAGTGGGCAAGATGTTTCGATGGACAATGATGAAGGTTCTGATCAAGGTATTTATTTAATTCTCCAAGTAAAATGCTTAATGGGTTTTATATTATCAGTGAATTCAATCTTTTATCAGTGATGACAATATACCATTTCCGAAGGTGCGAGATCCATTCAACTCAATCCTACCCTCTGATGTAATCGAGGCATTTGTCTGAGAGTTTATTCTATAGAAAGCAAATTTTATTCTCTAAATTTCAGTAAATTAGTTTTTAATCCAATTATTTATTGTTTAGAATCCGAGGATGGTTCGGACAAGGAGGACGACGAGGATCAAAAAAGCGAGGAATCTGAAAGCGAAAGCGAGTACGAAGACAAGGACCAAGATTCACAAACTCAAAGTGAAGATGAGACAGGTGTTGGACTTAAATCTCTACTTGAAGATTTTTCCAGTGAAAATTCACTTAAAAATCAGGTAGGTTTCTCTTAAACAAGTAAGATTCGTTTCTAATAAATAAATTTAAAAAGAAATTTTATTTATCTTTAATTAATCTGAATAATTAAATTAATAAATTTTCAGAGTCAGGAATCAGAAAGCAACGAAATGGACGACGTTGCTGCTTTAGCAGAAAGTATCCAACCTAAAGGAAATACTTTGCTCACCACAAGTGTAAGTATTTTCATTTTTTAAAAAAGTTATGTATTATTTATATTTTCCTTCGCTATCCAAAGCAGCTTTGCTTCAACTTTGCTCGCTGCTATTTCAAGGAAGGTAAACTAAAGCGATCGTTATCGATAGAAAAATGCTAAGCATTCGTTTCGGTGACCTCGCGACACAATCAATTTTAGGATATTTTTAAGAACTTTTTTTTACGTTTTAATAATATCTTTCGGTTTTTATTTTGTTTTAGGTTGTGACAAAGGTTCCTTTCCTTTTGAAACATTCGTTACGAGAATATCAGCACATTGGTTTAGACTGGCTCGTGACAATGTATGAGAGGAAGTTGAATGGTATTTTGGCCGATGAAATGGGTTTGGGTAAAACAATTCAAACCATCGCACTTTTGGCGCATTTGGCCTGTGAGAAGGGAAACTGGGGTCCGCACTTAATTATCGTTCCGACGTCCGTAATGCTAAACTGGGAAATGGAGTGCAAAAAATGGTGTCCGGGTTTTAAAATTTTAACTTACTATGGCACGCAAAAGGATCGTAAAATGAAAAGAACAGGATGGACGAAGCCAAACGCATTTCACATTTGTATAACATCTTACAAACTCGTTATTCAAGACCATCAAAGCTTCAGAAGAAAAAAGTGGAAGTATCTGATTTTGGACGAAGCTCAGAATATCAAAAATTTCAAGTCACAACGATGGCAGTTGCTTCTCAATTTTCAAACACAGAGGTAAGACATTTTTGTTAGTAATTAGTATTAATTTCTCGCTGCCGACCACAGTTCAGGGAATTCCGTACCTGATACTGTTTTATTTTTAACAGCGAGATAGTAAAATTCTTTATAAAAACTCGTGTGTCCGATAAGAGGAAACTATATGGCACGCGTATCCTGTCTAAAGAAACAATTTCATTATATAACACCTCCGGGTTGTTGTCTCTCTCAAATAAATTTAAATGTATTACAATTTCCGTATTAAATTTCTAATTTTATTTTTCTTTCCAGGCGATTATTACTTACAGGAACACCGCTTCAAAACAATCTGATGGAACTCTGGTCCTTAATGCATTTTCTGATGCCAAACGTTTTCCAATCTCACAGGGAATTTAAAGAGTGGTTTAGTAATCCAGTCACTGGGATGATCGAAGGAAGCAGCGAATACAACGACAACATTATTCGACGACTTCACAAGGTCTGTACGTACGGCTTTTTAAGCAGGTGTAACCTGAAATTTCGCTGCCGACCACAGTACAGGGAATTCAATACTTGTGACTGTTTTATTTTTAACAGCGAGATAGTAAAATTTTTCATAAAAACTCGTGTGTCGGAAAGAGGAAATTATCCGGCATGCGTATCCTGTCTGGAAAAACAATTCTACTTCATTTACTATTTAATATTTTCCATTTTTTTTTACTAAAGAAGACAGATTTAATTAAATTTTCCTTTTATAGGTCTTGCGACCCTTTCTACTTAGGAGGTTAAAATCTGAGGTGGAGAAGCAACTGCCAAAGAAGTACGAACATGTTGTTATGTGTCGGTTATCGAAAAGACAAAGATACCTTTACGACGATTTCATGTCCCGGGCTAAGTAAGTATTTTATTTATATACTTTAGCAGGGTGTCTAGCGGACCGGGAATCTGAGAATTTTATTTGATCGGGGAAAAACCCGGAAATGTCATTTAGGACCGGGAATTTTTTGTATTTTATCGAAAAATCGACTTTTTCTACTTTATCTTTTTATTCCATTTCTACGTGTTCGAATTTAATTTAATTTTTTTTATTCAAATTTTTTAAAATATTTTTTTTTTCGAAAAAATCACAGACATCTATAAATTGGATTACTAATGTTTTTATTTTTTTTAAAGGACAAAGGAAACTTTATCTAGTGGAAATTTATTGAGCGTCATCAACGTCTTGATGCAGTTGCGAAAAGTATGCAACCATCCGAATCTTTTCGAAACCCGTCCAACGGTATCGCCTTTTCAAATGGAGGGAGTCGAATTTGTCACGGCTTCATTGGCTGCAAGTGCCCTTGACTACGATGTTTGGAAGGTAAGGAAGTTACCTATTATATTCATGAAAATATATAAATAATACAAAATAACTAGTGAATAATTGTTTTTATTTAACAAATGTATTTATCTTTTAGCACGTTGATCTTTCGGTTTTAAATCTGAAGTTGATTCAATTGGAAACTTTGTTAACGGCTTATGTCGCGCATAGAATGAAACGGTTACAAACTCCCAGGAAGCTTATCGAGGAGATTGATAATGCGCCAAAACCACCTCCAAGGTGCCCTTCAGGGAAGATTAAGATTAACGTCCGATTGTCGAATCAAACCAAATCAAGTGTTTCACAACAAACAAAGTCGAGAAATTTTGGTGGTGCTTTGTCGTCTGCGAGAGTGGGAACTTCACCGTTGATTAAAGGTGCAAACAATCAAACGCCCACTGGGCAAGGTACGCAAGTTTTATTTTATATTAAGTGGCAATTAATTCCATATAGAGTAACAATAACTTATTAATTTAAATTAATGGTTTTAGGTGTAACTTTGAGAGTTGCGGGTGGACAGCAATTTCAAGGTTATTCTGTGCAGCTGGTTCCCCATCAAGGAGGTGTCGTCAAAGGTTATTATAGTTTCAAAGTTTTAATTAAATTCATACTTTTAGCATCATCGATCAGTGATTGTGATTCAGTGATCAGTTACTTTTGCAGTGATGCAATATCAAATTTTCTCGGGCCAGCTTGTTCATCGATTATTCTTTCATGCGCATTCTAGAACCGAGAATATAATTCTAAGATGAAAAACATATTTATTTTTAAATAAAATTTATATTTTGTAATTATTAATAGAAAAGTAAAGAATCTTTTATCTAATAAATATTGTTCTTTTTTGTAGCGATACCTGTGGCACCGAATCCACAAACAACAACTGCAAGTACAGCTACACAGGGGGTGAATTCACAGAAGATAACTGTGGCGAATACGAATATCAGAGATGGTCTGCAAAGATTGACGCAGACCGTTACTGTTAAACAGGGTGATTCCGTCCAGAGGATAGCAGTTCCTCCAGGCTTCGCTCAGTTGGTTCAAACTGCAACTGGTAGACACATTCTTTTTACGTCGAATCAGCAGAATGCTAATACAGGTTGGTACAATTTTCAAGCTAATTTTTTAATAAAAATTGTAATTTAAAATCTCGCTGCCGACCACAGTACAGGGAATTTCATACCTGCAATTGTTTTATTTTAAACAGCGAGATAACAAAAGTTTCCATAAAAACTCGTGTGTTGAAAAGAGGAAATTATACGACACGCGTATCCTGTCTGGAAAAACATTGATATTGTAATTATCTCATTCTATATTCAATCAATTAAATTTGAATTACATGAGACTTCGCGAATTTGAAAACATATAAATATGTGAAGTTAGGAAAACTGGATTTGTTTACATGAAAAAAAATGAAATCTATGGGATTTAAAATGTGTACAATCCACAAAAGCAATTCCATTGCTTCATCAATTCTTTTTGAAGTAATCTCAATTTTTGTGGGAATATCAAAATCAAACAAATGTAAAACAGTTTAGTACTATCTATTCAGTTTAAGGGCAGTTTTGATACAATTTTAATATAATACTACATTCTGAAAAATAAAATACAATTTATCATTACCATTACCTCATTTTTTTTTATAGTTGTCAGTGGTCAACGTCTAACCGTTCTCTCAAAATCGCTTGTCGGTCTTTCGACAACTGCTGCTGTCAGTAAAATGATAAGCGGAGTCGTGACAACTACATCCGGTGGAAGACCCATCATGCGAGTTCCACAACTCAATGTTAGCAGCCCTCAGGCCCAAGTCACCACCCAGCAAATTCGATCTAGTATAGTCGCTAAACCTCTTCTTAAGGAGACAGGAAAGGCTTTACTTAAAGAAGAACCAAAATCCGAATTCCACATGCCGCAATTGGAAGAGGAGCGTCGTCGAAGAAGGCAAAATAAACTACAAATGCTGGCAAACATAAACGAAAGACGCTGCGCTGCTTGTCCATTATATGGGGAAGATCTCTTCACTGCCCTTAGATTAGGGAAGCCTTGTACGGCTTGCCGTTGGCACAATGGCTGGATGCATTGTTCTACAACCAAAGAGAACGCTCGAACGAGAAGACAATTTTTCTCGAGAACAGAGGCTCTAGCTGAGGCGATAAAATCAACTGAACAAATCGTTGAAGAACTCAAAGAAGCCTTTGAGAGATTCGTTGTTTACGTACCTGCGGTTCGTGCTCCAATGCCTAGATTCCACGTTTCACATCCTCCACCCTATAAATTGTGGGCTGATCAACGATTGCAGATGGAACTAAAACATCAGCTCTCACCGAAACTTTCTTTGCTTCATCCAGTAGCCAGGTCTATGCTGACACAATTCCCGGAGCCAAGATTAATTCAATATGATTGTGGGAAACTGCAATCGCTAAATCATCTTTTGAGGAGACTGAAGTCTGGAAATCATCGTGTCCTGATCTTCACGCAAATGACGAGGATGTTGGACGTTTTAGAAGCTTTTCTCAATTTCCATGGACACATTTACTTACGACTGGACGGAGCGACGAAAGTTGATCAAAGACAGGTCCTGATGGAGCGATTTAATGCCGATAAGAGGATATTCTGCTTTATTTTGTCGACGAGGTCAGGTGGGGTTGGTGTAAATTTGACGGGAGCGGACACAGTTATCTTTTATGACAGTGACTGGAATCCGACGATGGACGCTCAAGCTCAAGACAGATGTCACAGAATTGGGCAGACAAGGGATGTTCATATTTATAGGTGAGTCTTTTCTTTTTATGCTTTTACATTAAATTTAATATCTTACCATAATAAATTATATTTTTTTAAATTCAAGCATGGGGTAAAAATATTATAAGAGAATTAAAACAAAAATATTAAAATCGATGCCTAATTTGTAATATTCTTGTGTGCAGACTGGTTAGTGAGAAAACTGTAGAAGAGAACATCTTAAAGAAAGCGAACCAAAAGAGACTACTGGGTGATCTTGCAATCGAGGGAGGAAACTTCACGACTGCTTACTTCAAGAGCGTAAGTATTTCAGTGAAGATTTAATTTCTTATATATTATTATTATTATTATTATTATTATTATTATTATTATTATTATTATTAAAAATTTCAGAATTTGTATTTTATTTTTCTTTACAGACAACAATTCAAGATCTCTTCAATGTTGACCAAACGGAAAGTGATGCGTCTGCTCGAATGGCAGAAGTATGTGATCAGAATAGAGATCGAGAGAGGGCTCTTCAAAAAGAACCTTCTTCTTCTATTCTTGCACTACCTGCGTCCGGAGAAGAAAAAGTGGCAATTGGTGCTTTGGAATCTGCTCTTGCTGCAGCTGAGGAAGATCTCGATGTTCAGGCTACGAAGACTGCAAAGGCGGAAGCTGTCGCTGATTTAGCTGAGTTTGACGAAAATATTCCGTTAGAAGAGGCAGAGAAAGATGATGCGCCTGTCAGTAAAGCGGAGATTGAAGTTCAAAATCTAGTTTCACAGGTATGTGCTTTAGAATAACATAAAAGTACAAATAATTTAGGGTTTACAATTGATCATGACAAGGTTTCTTAAAAATTTATGTGTGAAGCATCATCGATCAGTGATTGTGACTTAGTGATCAATTACTTTTGCAGTGATGCAAGATAAAATTTTCTCGGGCCAGCTTGCTCAATGATCATTCTTTCGTGCGCATTCTAGAACCAAGAATACAATTATAAATTACTTTAAAAAAGCTTAAGCATAAAACTGTTTTCCCTATAATAATGTTAATATAAACAAATTTTCATTATGAATTTCGAAAATGATTCGAAAAATCTAATCTCTTTATTTTTATCCGTAGCTAACGCCAATAGAACGCTACGCAATGAAGTTCGTAGAACAATCTGAAGGTAGCTTTTCGGCAGCTCAATTAGCAGCAGCAGAACGAGAACTAGAGCAGCAGAAAAAAGAGTGGGAGTTGGATCGCCTTCGAGCCTTACGAGAGGAAGAGGAGAGACAAATGCGGCTGGCGGATGATGATGAAAAACCCCTAACTTTCGGCCGGGAGGATGCGCAGAATCAGGTTAATAGTACTACTAATTCTAGGAAAATCTTTAATAAGAAATCCCCACCGAGTAGAAAAAGTACGCGTAAAAGCATTCGTAAAGTTGAGGCCTCTGAAAGTGAAACTGATACTATGATAGACTCAGAATCAGAATCGCAAGATGAGGAGGAAGAGGAGGAGGAGGATGATGATGAAGAGGAGGAGGAGCTTATAGAAGATAGTCCCGATGAGGAATCAAGTCACACTGAGAGTCAAAGTCAAGGTGACGATGACGAAGAGGATGAAGAAGTAGACAGTCAGGACGATTTCGAAAGCGATGGTTTTCCAAAACGAAAAGGCCGTTCAAATAAACCAAATCAAAGGAATAAACTGGATCTCAATAGTCCACGAACAAGGTCTAGAGGAAATGTGAAAATAAATCTTTGGACATTAGACGTGAGTCCAATTCTACCTAGTGCTAAAAACAAACCCAGAGGTTTGTATTCGAAAAAAAGACTTAGTGGTTCAAAATCCGATGATGGATTCACCTTGCCTTTGCCACCTAATGGGAATAAAAAGAATGATCCTGAAATTCTTCTTTCTCCGAAGTTGACTTTAGAGAAGTTGGAGACTTCGAAAATTAATAGCATTTCAAAAGATTCAATTATTAAGAAAATTAACAATTTTGCGCAAGTGAATGGTTCTCTTCATGAAGACTCGTCCGAGTCGAACGAGACTGATGGTTGCCTTCAAGAAGAAGAAGAAGATTTGGGGAAGAGTGAATTGATAGTAAAACTTGCATCGAATAATGTTATTTCGCACAAAGCATCGAATTTCGAAAAGACTGTAAATAGTAATGATGAAGACACTGAAAACTGTGATGTTAATAATGCCTCCCAGAATCGCAAGTCACAATTATTTTCGAAACGTTCTACTGCCAGATCAACTGGAGAGAATTCAAAAGAAAAAACCACTGAAGAGTCGAATGACTTCGTAAAATTGAAATATAAATTACAAGATAGTGTTAAAAATGCGACGAAAAATATGGTTCCACATGTGGTGCTCTCAACGTGTACGACTCAAAAATTGAAATCTAATGTAGTCGAAAAAGAAAATTCGTGTCAATCTTCTATTCCAAATTTACAGAAAGATAAATTCCAGGGGAAGAAAAATGAGGATCCGAAACCGATTACAAGATCTTCGGTGAAAGAAGGTAGCAAAGAAAGTAGTAAGGATGTTACAGATATTAAATCTAAAGAAGAATCCTCTCTTCAAGAACAGGATCTAAAAGAAGATGAGATTAACAACCCAGATAAAACTAAACTGAGACTAGAAACACCTAGAATATATACACGCAGAGCAAAAGCAGAAATTACAGATAGTGAGGATCCCAAGGAAGAAAAACTAAAACCGGAGACAAGAAAGTCTATCGATGCTGATCCACAGACTTCAAAGATGTTAAAAACAGAAAATCGTATTGTCACCAGATCTAATCCAGTTCCAATTTCAGTTTCACTTCCACCACCGCGGAATGTTTCTCTTCTACAAAAACCAGATTTAAAACGAAGACCAGACACACCTATGCCAAATGTAAGTACACCTCACGTTCCAAATAAGGTTGGTAGACCCAGGAAAAAACCCCTTCTAACCGAGGAAGAGAAACTTGACAAGTCTGAAAGCATCTTTGCAGTTCCGGGTTTGGGTCCTAAGAAGACGAAACTTTCAGGTAAAATTTTGGAAAAGGGAGAATCTAATCTTATAAATAAACCAGCTCAAACTGAAAATATAATAGGGAGAAAAAGACCTGATACACCAATGCCTGACGGTGATAAAACTAGAGGAAGAAGGTCAAAGGGAGAATCAAAAATAGAAGCCCTGGTCGAAGGACAAACAATTCGAGCGACTAGGAAACCTATTTCGGAAAAGGTGGAAACAGATTCTAATGGAAATGACGAATCGGCTAAAGCTGAAAGTTCTGAACGACCACAGCGGACAGCTAAGGTTGTTGCGATTTTAACTTTAGATTCAAATATGAAAAATAATAGATTAACTAGTCATCCTGTTCTTGAAGTGAAGTTAAATAAAATGAACATAGAGGAAACTTCCAAAAATGGCGAACATTCCGAAGATAAATTAGAGGACACAACTAAATCTGATGGAAATTCCAAAAAGGCGACAGCTTCAATATCAAATCCAACAATTTCGTTGAACAGGCTAGAAACTCCAGCTATATCAACGAGAGCCTCTGCCAAGTTAGATAAGAAAATCTCAATGGTAGAGTTGGATAGTGAACCAGATTTCGAGCCTTCGGGTTCAGTGATAACGAAGAAGAGGATAAAGAAAACTAGACTCGCTCCTCTTACGAAAACTTTGGTTGATGTAAAACATGGAGAAATTCAAACTGTTGATATCGTTGATGACGATGAAACGCCGCCCATTAAAAGATCGCTACGTTTTCAAGCTCCTCCTCCTGAAAAGATAATTAATAGTTAGGTATATTGAGGTGATGTATTATTCAATTGATAATATAATGTCTGTTAAAAATTAATGAATTTACTTTGCTGACTCAATTGTTGTACGTATTTGAAATATTTTTAGAGGCGTTGGGGGGGGGGTGTTTTTTTTTTTTTTTGTTTTTTTTTTTAATCAGAAAAAGATACAGAGTTTCTTGTTTTGCTTGAAAAGAATTGCGATTGTAAATAGCTCATGATGATTTCATTTGTACTGGGTACAATTTGTAATATTTTTTAGCACTGTATAAAAAAAAGCGTGCAATTTTTAGCGCTTTGTACATGATGTATTAGGTTTACGGTTTAAGTTATACTTGGTAACAAAGACTCATGACTGTTGTATTATATTAGATTATATGAAAAATCCAAGGATCCATGTATCTCAGTTGGTTGAAAGCTTACAGTACGATAATGCGATAACTGTACTAGTTTTATGTCTAAGAGCAGTGGTGATATTTCGCTATGATTCTGAGAATCGTCGCTGATTTAAAAAATGTCCGTTTAAATTTTATTAAGGCAAGTCGCCTCAAGTAAAAATTAAGTTGTGCGCCTGTATTTTGTATGATCGAGTGACTCCTTTAAAAGGAAATAAACGAAATATTCCTTATTAGAAAACAATGTGTTTCCTTATTTCTTGGTGCGTTTCCAAGTCTGTTCAATCAAAGGTTCAGTTCCGTTTTGGTGTCAAAACTTGCTCGGTGTGCTTGTTTATGTTTGGAAATTATTGAGATACAACTTAGCATGTCAGTTTGGTGTGGCAAGGCTGTCATGACCGCACAATTTAAAAAGGCTTGAAGCCAAAGTTTTTGATTTTTGATTAAAGCATGCGTGAGAACTGATCATTGCTCACAAAATGGCACCAAAACACTGCCTTTGCCATTCCAAACTTGGAGACAGCCAAGATATAAGCAGGCACATTTACGAGCCGCGTAATAGAAAGAATGTTCCTAAGTTTGTAGCTAGAAACTTGACTGAAACGAGCCTTTGAATGAACTAGGCTCTAATTGTTCCTTATCCAATTTTTGACTTCACAAATCATCTTTTTCTTTTATTATCAGTTATCCACATACAGGACTTCCACTCAGTCATTCGATAGTAACAAAAATATGATTTTTTTTTTACAAAAACAATTGAATGGTAATATTATTTAAAAATAAAAAAAAATACCTTTTTTCTACAAGGAAGAATTCATCCACGAAAATTTTGATGGAAGTCCTTTACTTGAATTTTGAAAAAGTGAAGTATAGTTTTAACGTAAGCAATTTAAGTTTCAAGTATCTCTTAAAAATATTTGCATTCTTATCTGAAGGTAAGTTTCAAGTTGAAATCTAGCTGCAAATTTTTCAAAAAGAAAATTGAGATCTTTCATAAAAATAAAACTAAAATGATAATAAGCCTTCTCTGCTATCCAAAAGTTTAACCTAGTAAGTGATATTTGTCATAGAAACTATTTTCCCACATACATGCATGAGGAAATAATCTTTATGACAAATTTCACTTTCTACGTTATACTTTTGGATAGAAGTTGTATGTGTGCTTATCTCTTCAATCGAAATTTGATGTAGGTTTTAAGGTAATTAATGCTAGATATGATTTTTTTACAAAGAAAATTTATCATATTTTACAGATCTGGTTATCGGAGAATACAATGGAGCAAATGCCGGTTAGTATTTAGAAAAGTAGTTTATATGAGTTTATTAATTGTTTTATTAAATTATATATCGAAATTTATTAGATGTGGTGTCCACCAACGCCTCCAACGTCGGACGACGATGTCTACATCGATTACTCTTTGGGATTCTTGTACGAAAATACGCCAATGTCAGAAGCTGAATTGCCACCTGTATTTGTTAAAAAAGAGTTAAAACGGCATAAGGTTGATTCAGTAATCAGCGAGAGAGATGGTACGTTCAGAAAAAATTTGTTGACTTCATTGATTTTCAAGTTTAAAATGTTGAGTAGGATTTAAATATTTTTAGAAGTATAAAATCAACTTGTATTTTAATTTTAGGCCGTCGTCCAGCTAAAATTCGACACAAGGAGGAATCCGTTTTCGCCCCTCGGTCCCTCTTCGACCGACCATCACCCGCCTTGGTAAAAATGCGACGGGACATGAAGCTGCAAAAATTCCGCGGAATGGTTCGTCCACCAGTTGCAGGCATGTCGGGATTAAAACCACCTTTATTGAAATCACCAGTCGATCAGGAAAATCTCCTAGAATGGACGATTCATGAAGACTGGGCTCTGCTCCAAGCAATCCAAGTCTATCAAAGTCTTCCTTTGAATTTGGTTGTTCTTTCTCCTGGTCAGACACCAAATTGGGACTTGGTGTCTGATATTGTAAACAACACCTGTAGAATTTATAGAACACCAAAACAATGTAGAATTAGGTACGAGATGATTATTGTCCCTAGGGAAGAAGGTAAACTTCTTTACGAAACGACTCCGAAAAAGCAAAAAAAGCAAAAGGGCGCTTACAAAATGCCACAGATTGCAGAGGTGAGAATTGTTTTACAATTTTTTTGACGAATATTTAGAATTGTATTATAGATTTTATATCTTAATAATATGTTTGTTGTGTTTTTTTCCAGCAACAGAGTAAAACTAACCGACCTATGAGGACTTCCCAGTTGTATAATCAGGATAAGAATAACACGTTTACGTCAATTTCGTGTCTGAGATATGACGCCGTAAAAATGGTGTCGAATAAAAAAGCGCCTACTACAAAGCCCGTTTGTATGAATCCTTCGTTGAAAAATCCAAAACATGCGGCGATTTTAGCTGAATGTGGAATTCAGTACGAAACGCCTTCGTCCCCAATGGAAATCGCTGTACGAAAAGCCGACAGAATCGCCAAAGAGAAGATCAAAAATGCGGTTAGTACAATCATTTTACAGTAGTTAAAATTTACTTTAGTCAACTTATTAAAAAAGAGACTTTACATTTGAAATTATATTAATTTTACATTTTAAACGTTCCAATTTTAACCTTTATAACCATGATTTTAAAAAATTGGCTTGGGATTTAATTATAGGTTCTAACGCAAGAACAACAGCAAGCAGCCGCTCGACTCGTTCAACAACAACAGCAACAACAATTGCAGCAACAGCAAATTCAATTGCAACAAACTCAGTCATCAACCTCGGGAGCCTCACCACAAGTCCATCAAGTAGCACAATCCGCAATAACGACAACAACGACAACCGTTGCTCTCACACCTATGAAAACCGTTACGATTGGTTCCCCATCCGGTACTTCCACAACAACAACGCCCGTTAAATCCCGACCAGGGACAGCACTTGCCATGCAAGAATCTCGATCAACACCAAGTGTTGTGAGTGTAGCAAATATATCCACTCCTCCAAGAATAACGACTGTTAGTTTAGTCTCTGCTGCTCAAAATACCACCGCCATAACGCCGAAGAGTGTCGTTGGTGTGACGATGGCATCAACTGGAGGTAAACAAGTTACCCCAGCGCAGCTGCAATATTTTCGTCAGCAACAGATTCTTAGACAGCAACAACAACAGCAACAAATAAAAGTGCTTCAAGCTCAAGGTGGTGGTACACAAAAAGTAGCTGTTTCTGTTTCTGCAGCGGTTGCAGCGCAACAACGAGCCGCTTTGATAAAGCAAGGTATTACAACTAGTGGAACTGGTCAAACAACTGGAGGAAAACAACCAGTAACAAGACTTTCGGAAACTGATATGGCTGCTTTGATAAAGAGACAAAATGCAGCCGCAGCTCTGCAGCAGGGCAAAAGTGTGGCGCAGGTTCAAGTTCCAGCGAATTCGGGATTGACTCCAACGCAAATTTTTGCTCAGGCAGGATTGCAGATGCAAGCAAGTACTTCGACTGGGACACCTGTAGCTGCATTGGTGAAGGCTGCTGGCATGACAGGAGTGAGAGCTACTCCACAGCAGTTGAGGCACCTTCAGCTTCACCCTCAGCTTTTAACTCAGAGGAAACTGCCGGGTCAGAAGGTTACGACGCAGTTGGCGCAAGTCGCAGGAAAAGGTGGCGTTCAAACGCAACTGATTCTTCAACAAAAGCCAACCACCATGATTCAACAGATTCAAGTGATGAAAGGCGTCCAGCCGTCGGCTGTCCAACAGTTTACACATGTGAGTTATTGTATTTTATTTGTTCTAACTGTATATTCTAAGAAAACAATAAGAATTAAAAAGCGATTTCAAGATGAATAAACAAAATTCTAATCCTCAAAATGAATAACTCTTATATTATGTTCAGGTCTCGAGTGGACAGGCAGTTTCTCAAGCAGGTCAGGTAGTTCTTGCCAAGCCTTCACCACAAACTCGAGTAATTCCTTCAGGATTGAAGCAAACGATTCAAGTAGTAACTGCGAGTAGTGCTCAGTTACGACAATCGAGTCCTTGTCAAGGAAAACCTATCGTGGCAACAGCTAGAGGTAGTCCTGGTCCCAGCCAAGTAAGACTCCCAAATATAACTCATCCGACGCACTCTCAACAAGTGCAACAACAACAACCACATCAGAATCAACCAGATTCACAATAACATAAAAACACAGCACATTGAAATTTTATTCACCAATGATAGACGTTAAAAGGAAACGTTTTTAACCGATGAACAATATTATCAAAGGTTTAATAAGAACATTCCATAAAATGAAAGCATCAATCAGTTTTCACAAATGCTGTTTTGTAATCAAATATGTCTATTGCCCTATCCGATGACTTTTATTGAAATTTATCATTTAATTCAATTCAAAAATATTGGGCTATACTTATGATTATGCTTATAATTTTAATTCATGGAAGGATATAAAATATCACAAAAGTTGATTTAATTATAATACGTTATCAAATTACTACGTTAAAAATTGTAAATTATTCCCCAGATGTATTTTTACAAAATTGTGTTTTTTACGTCTTGGAACATGGATGGAATAATTTTATACATGTATGAATTGTAGTAATTAACTCTTTTATAGTGCATAAATTAAAAAATGAATTTTTTAATTTGAAAGTTGAACCATAAATGAAAACCATAAGCGTTACAGGAAATATTAATAATACAGACATACGTTCTGCTATATTTATTTTGAAGGAGAAGTTTAAGACTGCTTTTTCCTGAAGTAGGGTTTCAGTCATTAAAGTTTAACATAGTATCTTTCAATAAACATATTCGTCGTTTCTGTGCACATTCCTACGAATAGCGGCATTTTTTAACTGCTTCTACTGCGATTTATTAAAAAAGAAATGAAAAGAGTGAAATTCTCATAAGAACATATTAACTAGACTTGTTTCTTTTTATCGCGTTGTTATCTCTGTAAATATTTTCTCTGTGCAAAATTCTCATTGAATACTGCAGTTAGTTTTTGTATATGTATCGTTGGTTATTGGATTCCCAATTACTAATTTCCTCGGACTTTCATTTTAATAATGAATCATGTGGATTCTACCGCAATTAGCCAGTTTGACTAAAACAAATTTGTTTGAATGTAAAATAAAAAAAATTTCAAATTTTTCTTTTGAAATAACTCATGGCAAAAGTTGACTGTAATTCTCTAAAATAGAAAAAGAATTTGTAATAAGTAATTTTAACTCTCTGATTTATTTTTCTTAAAATATATAGTTTACTAATTTTTTTTTTAATTCGAAATAACAAATTATAGATTTGAGGGCTAACTTAAATTTCGTAGCACGTAAAAAATTCTCCGTTAAGATACTTTAAATGAAATTAAAGAGTATGTATAATAGTAACAATGGCTATGTTATATAGAAAACAATAAATTGCGTTTAATATTTAAGTACGCGGACTTTAGCGAAAGTTATTTAATCGTAAAATCGTCGCAGAAAAAAAGTAAAGAAATATAAAGTGAGAGAAAATTATGAATTAATTGGTATGCAAGAAATGGCTTTTCTTGTGTCCATGTTGATTTTTGACTCAAATAGATACTGTGTAGCATATGACAAAAATCAGGATGTTGTCAAAGCGATTTAAGTTGTGTAATGTAACCAATTTTGTGCATAAGAGTATACATATGTGTGTACTTATTAAATAAGATAATGTTGTGTAATATATGAGCAAGTTTGTAAGAAAAGGAAGTAAAGGAAGTAAAGGAAACACAATTAAATGTGGTTGTTTTTATTTCATAATTTTAATTATCTCTTTTTTTAAATAAAAAAAAATAATAGTATTCAAATAAGATAATTTAATTTATGTAATTTGGCTTTTGATTTTGATACAACAATGTGATGTGTAATTCTCGAAACGGAAGTTGATAAAAGCTTTTCTTTTAATAGTCTCCCTCGGAAAACATTTCTCTATAAACCCTTGGAAAATCTCAAGATTTCAAAACTTTTACAGATCTTTGATTAATCAATTGCAGATTAAAATGATTGCGATTACAATCGTGAATCCTAAAATAAAGAACCCCTTACCAAATATTCGAGAAATGGCTTCTAGTGAAAAAATGGAATATTTGTTAGCTTTTTTTACATGTATAGCAATCAATAATTTTTTTATTACATAGGCCAAGACTAAAATTAATTTTCCTCCTTTTTACAGGTACTCTTGTTCTTAAGGATTAAATTGATAAGATCACTTGCAACCTCTACTTTATCAACTTTATTATATAAACATGTTGATTCGCTATCTATGAATCATAATAAAAATTAAGAAATAGGAATTACACTATGTTATCTAACGTGAGCACACTTGAGATTTAATTGATTATCAGGATTCCCTAGGAAATTAAATCGTTTTAATGTTTAAGGAAATAACATACATAATTGATTTCTAATCTTTTTCTTAACTACGTATCTTTTCCTATATATAAACTCTCTGCCTTTTTGAATTTCAGTTTACAATTATTTCGCAATCTTGACAATGGGCTTCATTTCTATAATTCTTGGCATCACAATCGCTGTGGTGATTTTTCGGCTGTATGCAAAATATAAATTAAATTACTGGAAAAGAAGAGGAGTCGACTCTCTGCCTTCTGATTTAATTTTTGGAAATTTAAAAAATGCTGTGCTTTTTAAAACTGCACCAGGATGGCATCTTGGGGAACTTTACAAAGCCGCACAACGTGATGCACCATTTCTTGGTTTTTATATTTTCCATAAACCATGCATTCTTCTCAGAGACCCAGAGATCATCAAACAAATTCTTATAAGGGATTTCGCCAACTTTTCTGATCGACATTTTGCTGGATCCCAACAGAAAGATAGTATTGGAATGAAAAATCTTTTTGGATTAAAAAATCCAGCTTGGAAATACTTAAGGTCGAAAATTACTCCAACTTTGAATCAAGGAAAAATGAAACAAATGCTCCCTTTGATGATGGAAATTGGAGAACCTATGATGAAGTATTTAGATATTCAAAGTGTTGATAAAAGTGGAATTAAAATAGTTGATGCTCAAGATTTGAACTACAAATACACTACTGATTTAATAGCTTCTGTAGCTCTTGGAACAAAAATGGATTCATTTCATAAACCTGACGTAGAGTTTTGCAAATATGGTGAGTTTTTAAATAACTATACAAATTTAGAATTGAATAAATTGCAAGTCTATTTGTTAACTGGAATATCCGTAGCATCAGTAGATCAATATCTTTGCAATTATAAAGTATTCATAATAAGGAAATATTTCAATAATTATAAAGCAATAGTACATTTTTTCTTCAAATATCTAATTATACATAATAAATAACATAAAAGTGAATTATTATTAATTTTTTGTTTTTCAGTTATGGAGTTTTTCCATGGATTTAAAAGAATGGTGGCACTAGTAACCGTCTTTTTTATTCCAGAAGTTGTCGAATTAATTGGTACAATGTTACTTTTTAATTCCAACTTTATAAAAAAATTTTTTTGGGATGCAATGGAATCGAGAGAAAAAACAGGAATTAAAAGGGGAGACTTTATTGATTCTTTAGTCAAATTAAAGAATGGTGAACAAAACTCAGATTACAGTGCGTACTTTTAAATAAAAGAATTTTTTTTAATTCTTTATCAAAAAATATATAAAGTTCTGTTTTATTTATTATTTTTGCTTTCCAGAATTTGAGGGTGAAAATCTGTTCTTCCAAATAGGAACATTTTTTTCTGGTTTTGAATCAAGTTCAACGACTGTGTCCTTTACACTGATGGAATTAGCGAACAATCCTAAATATCAAGAGAAAAGTAGAAAGGATATTGAAAAAGCGATAGAAAAAAATGGACTAACTTATGAGGCATTCAACGAAATGAAATATCTTGACAAATGCATTGCGGAAGGAGTGCGACTACATCCTCCAGTTCCCACTATTGATCGTTATACTCGTCAAGACTACAAGGTATAAAATTGTTTTTACTATCGTAAGTAAAAAAAAATTAAATCCATTATTTAAACATGAAATGTGTTATATATTACAATTTAGTGTCTAAGTTTATGATATTCCATTCTAAATTTAATATCTAATATCTAAATTCGAATTGAATTTTGCTTGATCTTTAGATTCCTGGCACAGAAGTCGTTATTGAAAAAGGAACCGCTGTCTATATTTCCCTCTATGGATTGCACGTTGATCCAAGATTTTTTGAAGATCCTTTAGTTTTTAATCCCGATCGATTCGAAAACAATGTAAAAATCTCAGATGCCTACATTCCCTATGGAATTGGGCCAAGAATGTGTGTAGGTAATAAAGTAGTAAATTATATTTTTAAATCTCTTTTACAAGATTATTTTCTTTAACTTTTAAGTTTTTGAATTTAAAAGCTTTATTTACTTTCAAGATTTCCCAAAATTCTTTCAGATATTTTTGAAATCAAATTTTACAATTAACAAGTTCTAATTTTCGTTTATTAATTTATTTATATTTTTTCAGGAATGAAAGTTGGCCAATTACACGCCAAAGTCGTTATAGCTATGATTTTGCGTGAATATGAAGTCAAAAAATTAAATGACCATAATACAGGTATTTTAAATCCTCGAGCAACAGTCACGAGTGCTGCTAATGGCATTCATCTAGAATTTAAAAAAATTGTTAGGTGAACATAATTTTACATAGGCAGCTACACAAAAAATTGCTCCATGGAGTCAAATAAATTCTAGGAAAGTGTATAAAAAATAGTGCTTTAGATTTACTGGATCTATATTCTATTTATATTCATCAAATTCATTATTTAGTAATAAAAATGTTTTATATATTACACACATGCAATCATTACATTTAATTTTAATAAAAACTATCATTTTGTGTATTGTAAACAGATGATTTTCTGTATTAAGGTAACTTTTAATAAAAGCAACTATTTTTTGATTTGTATTATGAAAACCAATAAATTTACCAAATTCTAAAACAATTCAATACATAATTAAATCTTATTAGGTACATATTCTGAAATAGACTATTTAAATAATGAAGATAGCAAATTTAATTAATAATTCTTTTTTAAATAACTAGATTGTTGGAATTTTATAAAGGCAAAACCGTAAAAACTTTTTTTTCAATTGTGATTAACACATTTCTGAAGATAAGATTAAATTACCATGAAAAGTTTTATTTGAAATTTGCAATTAGTTATTCATTAACAATTCCTTTGTCCAAATATGTTAATACATATATTTCAAGTTGTACAATCTGAATTTTTTTTTAAATTCCACTATGCGAAATATTTGAATTTGAAAATTGGCGCGAAAAGGTAGCCAACAAAGTAAAGAAATAATATACTCGAGTTTAGCGTTTAGCTCAAGTTATATTGGCAACACTGGTAGCAATAAAAATAGCCGATACAGCGCATGCGTTGCACTCGGTATTTGATTGGTTGCTATTTGCGCGTAATTTGAAATGCATAATATTTTTAGCATTTCAAATTGCGCGCGAATAGCAACCAATCAGGTACCGAGTGCGACGCATGCGCTGGGCCGATATGAAAGGTACACCATTTAGGCGGGAAAATTTTCCTTCTGACAGATGCAAATCCAACTGGAGACTCGCGTCGCGTAGTTTGGAGTATTTTATTCTTGAGTAGATTTAAGGTTTACCGCTGTTTATTTCGAAGTCTCTATTAAACTTCTCTTATCTCTGTTACTTTAAAGTGCATTTAATTTTTAAGTTATGATAGAAATGGAAAATCTATCGAAAGAGTCTGTGGTTACTTCGGAAAATTCAAGTGAGCTAATAGATATCACTGAAGATTCAGGTTTCTCCAGCATGTCAGGATCATCTGGTATGTTTCTTTCAGAATTTGTATTTGTTTATATTATAATAACGGTTAAAATCGTCCATATTGTAATCATATAATAATTTGATCAATTGTGATCCAAGAAGTAGAATATAAGGAAGCGACAGGCATACTTGTCCCACTGGGTGCCACTTTTCATCAAATTATATTTTTTATTTATCCAATTTATAAGCTTAACACAATAGTTTTATATACTTTTAAACACGTATCCCTAATTATTTTTCTGTCCTAATTTAATGTATTCTCTTTCGAATTTAAACTGTACCTAAATATTCCGTTAATATCAGTTGGTAACTTTTATTTTCTTAATATTTATTTTGTAATACAACAGATTTTTATGAATCCAAAGTTGCTAAAGTCGACGATGCCCGTATTCCTATCCCTAGAAGACCAGGAACAAATATCCAATTGCATTCTTTTGAGTTGAAAAAAAAGGGCAAGGAGGAAAGAAAGCGAAAAAGACAGCAAGAAGCAGAAGAAAAGCAGAATGCAGATGATCAATATCTTCGTGAGCTTCAAGAAAATCGCTACAAAAGTTTGATGCATCTTTTAGGTGAAAGCCAATTTTATTCCCAATTCATTACGAAAAAAATCGCGGCTGATTCTGTAGAGCCAAAACGTGCAAAGAGAGGGCGAAAGCCTAAGGTCGAGACAAATAAAGAAGTGCAGAAATTCCCTCTGAATAACACTAAGAAGACAACTGCTAGTAAGAAGAAAGATTTGCAAGAATACGGGTCTGTCGATGTAAGTCACTTTGTTTATTAATTAAATATTAAATTACCAGATCAGCTGTATCTAATAACGGAAAATTGTATTTTCTTTCTAAAAATACTAGTATTGAATATTAAATTTGTTTTCAGTTCCATTCGAAGATCAAGGACAAAGCAAACTTAAGCAACGAAGAAATCGAAGCAATACTGTCACAAAGTTCTGACGAAGAAAATAGTCCACCTATGGAAGAAAATCAACCATTTGTACATCCCAAGTATTTCCATGGAATTTTGCACGAATACCAACAAGATGGTCTTCAGTGGCTAAAAGTTCTCTACGAAAATGGATTGAACGGTATTTTGGCAGATGAAATGGGCCTTGGAAAAACAGTGCAAGTAATTGCATTGATGTGTCATCTTATCGAGAAAAATCAAGGTGGTCCTTTTCTAATTGTAGTGCCGTTGTCTACGGTTCCAAATTGGTTGATAGAATTCGAAAGATTCGCCCCTGATTTGCCAGTAGTTTTATTCCATGGTAACTCACAGGAAAGAAAATTGATCTACAAAAAAATTAATACCAGTACTACATTTGGCAATTGTAGAACGCAACCGATAGTGATTACTACTTATGAAGTTCCCCTAATGGAAAAATCATTTTTGGGTTCTAAAAATTGGAGGTACATCATAATCGACGAAGGTCACAGGATTAAAAATTCTCAGAGTCTGCTGTCTCGGTAAGTTTAGTTTGGGAAATAAAATTAATTTAAAGTCATTAAATATAATTTTAAAAAAAATTAATATCTTAAACGTAAATTTTTTAATTATAGAATATTAAGAACCTTCAAATCGAGCAATCGTCTCCTTCTCACTGGAACTCCACTTCAAAATGATTTAGCAGAGCTCTGGTCTCTTCTGAATTTTCTTATGCCAGCATTATTCAAAAAACTGGATGTCTTCGAATCGTGGTTTGATGTAAAGGAACTGCAAGATGAGGAAGGCACTGAGAAATTCCTGAAGCAAGAGGAAGAGAAAAAGATATTGGCTTCTCTTCGAGAGATATTGAAACCTTTCATGCTTAGAAGAGTCAAATCTGATGTGAATTTGCAGATTCCAGCGAAGAAAGAAGTTATTGTTTATGCGCCGATTTCTGAACTGCAGCGTGACTTATACAAAGCTGTTTTAACCAGAGATATTCACCAGCTCCTCGAAGAAGAAAAAGAGCCCGTGATATTAATGAGTGCGGATGGCTCAAGACCCAAAAGGCGTTGCGTTTTAAGCAATTTGAACAATTCGAGCAACTATATAAGCTTCAAAGATTCTACAGGTGCTTCTTCACGTTGTCCTTCTCCGATTCCTTCAACTAGCAGCGAGGATTCTGTAAACCTGAATTGGAAATTGAATGCCACGTTCGATCAGAAGAATCTGAACAAATGGAAAGAGTATACCACAATTTCGGAAAACATTTGCGAATATTTGGTGCGAATGAAGTTTGGAAATAGATGTAAGTTAAATATTTTTTTGGTAATAATTTTATACTGTAAAAATAAAGAAATTCAAAATTTGTATGATCCAGGTTTAAGTCAAGTATTTAAGAATGATTAATTATTTTATTTTTAAATTACATTTTACATGTTAAATGTTGAATTTTAGTAATTTTAAAAGAACCTTTAAGAAGAAATTCTCCCTTTTTTAGCAATGTTCTACAAGAAAATCGTGAACCACCCATACTTAGTTTACTGCCCCATGGATTACTCTGGCTTACCAAAAATAGACGAAGACTTAATTAAATCTTCTGGAAAGCTCCTCGTCCTTGACAAACTACTCGCAAAACTTAAAGCTGCTGGACACAGGGTTTTGCTTTTTTCAACAATGACTCAACTTTTGGACATGATAGAAGACTATTTAACTATGCGAGACTATGTCTACGTTAGGCTGGATGGTAACACTAAACTCGAGGACAGAAAAGAAAATATAAAAAATTTTAACAGTAATCCGAATGTTTTTCTCTTTCTAATTTCCACAAGAGCTGGAGGTATTGGTGTTAATTTAGCATCTGCAGATACTGTTATCATGTACGATAGCGATTGGGTTAGTAAATTACTGTAGAAATAAAATGAAAATTGTCTATAAGGATTTATCATAATATATTAAAATGATAAATATACTTTATCTTTTCAGAATCCACAAGCCGATATCCAGGCGATGGCTCGTTGTCACAGGATCGGTCAGACTAAACCAGTTGTGATTTACAGACTCTGTTCAAAGGGAACGATCGACGAAACAATTGTTAAACGTGCAGAGGCAAAGCGTAAATTAGAGAAAATGGTGATTTCCAAAGCTTCCGATGTATCATCGAGTCTCAACAATAAAGAGACGCTTTTAAAACTACGGGAACTTCTAGAATCGACTGAATGTGAAATAGTCTCTCCTAATAAAGATGGTATGTATTAATAAATATATTTATTTATTTACAAAATTCGTAACGATGCAGATATAAAATAATTTAACTTATTTGTTTTCAGTCTTCAGTGAAAAGGAACTTGATAAATTACTCGACAGAAGTGACCTGCTTAGGCCATAGAATTCCATACAGAATTATTGTTTAATATTTATGTATTTATATTTGTTTCGCTCTCTTTTGAATTCACCAATTTGACAACTTGTACAGATTTTATTCTTATAACTGAAAGGTGTAGTTGATTTTAATTATTATTTATATTTTGATGTAAGATTCAGTCAGTAATTTTTAGTAATAAAATGTTATAAATTTCGATATTTGATATTCCCGCTTTCCTCATACCAACCTTAGATTTGTTTTATCTTTTAGCGTTGGCAGCGCTAATAATTCTATCATGGCGGAGAGCCGGAGAGCCATTGTTATAAAGTAACAAATATATATACAGTAATTTTTATTGTTAAAAAAGTATTAAAAATGTTAACCCGGAGAGTTGCTCTTTTGCAACAATATTCCTGTGTGAAAAATATTTATTCACGTAAGGCAACACAAGCGAAGATTGACCCTTCAGAATTAGCTTTTCCTATTAAGGCTAAGTTACCCATTCCTAAACCAAAAAATCCGAAAATTGGACCTTTTGTTAAAGAATTTTTCCTAGGAAAATTTAATAATGATGCCTTAACATACCCTGAGGTAAGTAAACTTAATAATGCCGAAAATTATTCTAAACTCTTAGCCTGAGAGCTGATCCACTGAATTCACATGTTAGATAACCTCAATTTTCAAGCTGTGGGTTTTATTTATGTATTATATTTTTCGATTTATAATTATATACCTGAATGAAAAAATTTACGACTGTGAGTTGAAATATAAATTGCAAATTTGAATTACAGCCGCAGACAGATGAGAGGCATAAGGAATTTTTGGAATGGCTGAAGCCGATTGCCGACTACATGAAAACCGTCGACGCAAAACAGGTTTATGAAAGCTCTTCATTCTCTCCAGAAATGCGCGAAAAGTTAAATGAGTTTGGAATCTATGGTGGCAGAATACCATACGAATACGATGGATTGAGTTTATTA
This sequence comes from Synergus japonicus, assembly GCA_900474275.1. Taxonomy (NCBI): domain Eukaryota; kingdom Metazoa; phylum Arthropoda; class Insecta; order Hymenoptera; family Cynipidae; genus Synergus; species Synergus japonicus. The sequence continues at coordinate 43,607 of UCOH01005757.1, forward strand.
GATTCAGAATATCTACAACTCGTTGAAACCCTTTCAGTTGTTCCAAAAGTGGGTCTAAATTTAATCACGACAAACAATTATCCGATCGAATTACTGAAGAAGAGTGGCACAGTAGCACAAAAGCACGAATACCTTAGAAAAATAGCTGCCGGGGATTACGTTCCAGTCATTTGCGCGAACGAGACTGAATGCAGAGTTGATCCAGAAAAAATTCAAACAATTGCTGTTCTTTCAGACGACGAGAAGTCTTGGATATTAAATGGCCAGAAAACATTCGTGCAACAAGATAACAATGCCAACCTTTTTATAGTTTATGCTATTTGTCAAATAGGTGGAGACAGAAGACGATTAAATAATACTGTCTCAGCTTTTATCGTCGATAAAGCTACCCCAGGTGTTGGCGAATTGATACCGATAAAGTCGCCATGGCTTGGAACTGAAAATATGTTTTCAGTAAAATTTAATGATGTCAATATTCCATATGAAAATTTAATTGGAGAAGTAGGAGATGGAGTTAAAACCCTAGAAGAATACTTCTCATCTAATTTAACATTCTCGGCTGGAGTTTACATCGGTATTTTGAGAAATTATTTTAACTCTTTGACTAAACACGCTATTAATAATAATATGTACGAACGTGAATCTGTGAAACATGTTATCTCAAAAATTGCGGGTTCGCTTTACGCAATGGAGAGTGTTGCGTATTTGACAACTGGTTTTGCGGATTTGTATGAAGATCAAGACTTGGTGACTGAGCAAGCTATAGTCAAAGAATTTTGTAGCAAAGAATGCATCAATAGGCTACAGGAAGGATTTAGGCTCTTGGATACGCACCTTTGCATGGGAACTTTTCCCTTGGAGCATGTAATATTTTCTCCCTTTTATTTGAATAATTTTTATAGTTCAGGGTTGAATATTTCACTGAACTGAAGTAAGTTCAAATAAAATGAATAACAATTGTTAAATTTTTCTAGGTGATGAGGAACCACATGTTCGGAATGCAGGGCAGTTCTGATTTGAAGACTTACATAGGATTATTAGGTGTGAAATACTCTGGAACTTTTCTAGCCGATGTAGTCAAAAAAAACAGGAACCCATACGAATATCCCCATTATATGTTGAAGAAATTTTTCGGAAGAGAAAAACCTTTCAAGCGTCTTCATCTCGAAGAAAATTTACATCCTTCTTATCAAACCCATGCTGCTTATCTTGAGCTGGCCTTTAGTAGAATGGATAGATCCACTGAGACTCTGTTAAGTCGTCATGGTGCCGAAATAGTAACTCATGAAATGGACGTCCAGCGTTTAAGCGAAATGGCAACTCTCATTTATGTAGTCACTGCACTCTTTGGACGAGCCTCGAGGGCTTATTGCATTGGTCTTAGAAATGCAGATTTTGATATGAAGGTTGCTTCTGCTTTTGCGTATTATGTTTATACTAGAATCGAATTTCTCAGCAAAGAAATTGAAAATGGCGATTATATGAATGGTAATTTATATCATTTAGAAGTTTCTAAGCAGATGTACGAGAGGAAAGGCTATTGCCTGGAGCATCCTTTGGAAAGAAACTGGTAAACAACCTTGTATTTTTAATGCTACAGTTTGGAGATCGTAAAACTGTAAATCTTTAACCATTTCTTTTAACACTAAGGCATTTCTTAAAATTTCCACTCACTTTTTCACAGTTCAAAACTCAGAAATAAAGTTAAATTTAATTTTAAATGTAAAACAATATTTTTCATTTGTACTTTAAGTGTAAGATAAAAATATTGGGAGTCAAAAATTACGAATTGTGAGTTTAATAATACTTAACTCTAAAGTTTCAGTGTTAAATTTATAAATAATAGTGAATCGTGTACATAGTAGAATATAAATTTGTAATTACAGCAATCTGTAGTAAGATTAGTAATGAAATATACGGAACAGGAGAAAAAAATTTCAAACTTTCCTTTTATTTAGATTTAAAATTAAAGGAATTAAACATATAAATAACACAACTTTACTATTTCTAATAGGATAAAAAATGATTAAAAATTCAACTCTGATCACGAAAGTATATTTATTCATGTATGTAACAACAGAGCTTGTAATCGGTAAATGTAATTTAATAAATTGCGCTAAATTTAACACGCAAAATCTAAAATTTATTACTCACAATTACACAGAAACGATAGGAACGGTGATTTTAAGAAAATCACAATCCGATCAAATTTTCCAAGCGTGAATTTTTGCGACTAGACTTAAACCAGTAGCTAAATAAAGGAAGAGCAATTTTAATTTTGTTCACAAAGAGAACATTTTTTTCATTTAAACTATAAATCACCTTTTTAAATTTGATGACTAAAATCGTTCATTCTAATTTATTTTGCGAAAATGTTTAACATCCTGCGTGAATGTTAAACATTTGAGAATTAAACTAAGTATTCAAGCAAATAATAGTAACCAACTTCTTACTATTATTAAAATCCTTTTCTACAAAACACCTGCCATCACATAGGAACATTTCTAAATTTTAATTAAGATTTCAAAGATAGGCTTCTTTGAAATTTTCACTTGTAAACAGTCCTAAAATCATGCTGAATTTTCAATAAATATTTTCGTTATACTATTTAAATTCATATACCACTAGCAAAAGTTTTTTATACTTCATAGTACATATTTAATTCATAATTATTTTAAATACGAACTAGACTTGGTATTGACTATATTCTATCTATTTTTTTCCAATAGACAAATAAATATTAGAAAATTATAGCAATTTCTCTACTCGAATCTCGCAAAACTGTCAGACATTAAAAGTATCACGGATTGAAATGTACAGTTTGATTTATTTGATCAATCAAAAGTATAGAATAAAATTGGAAGCGCAACAGAAAGAAATTCTTTAGAACAAGATCCGAAATACTTTGTACTCAAGAGAATGCTTGCGGAGAAATTCCACGCCTTTTTTCTCCCAGATCCATTATACATTGGACGGTACTTTTTTATGACGGCAATACGTAATGTAATAATTTTCTTTCTAATAGTTTCATAAAACTTGAAAAACGCTGAAAATTGTGCTACTAAATTATTAGAGTCTTTCAGCTTGAACAATTACGTGCTCTTCCCGATAGGAGTCAGTGGGAGACCAACAACTTCTCACACAGGTGAAAATCAAGATAGTTCCAAATTCAAGTTGGAAGTTTAATTTTAAATCACTTCGTGGTTGCAATCTCAGCTTGGGAATGATAGTTGGAAGAACTTGAAGTTCGAATATCATTTCATCGCCACAGTGTCTACATCTGCCCACACAACCACCCATTGAATAAAGTAATAAAGGAGCGCTGTTGTCTCTGGAATACCTATAGAAAAAAGAAATTATTCAATTTTTAATGGTAGAGTAAACTTTAACTCTTCGCATTTTACAAATAACTTCTTATAATAATAATACCTTAAAATTTGTCCCGGATTTTTCTGTATCTGCATGATTAGTTCATGGAACATTTCATCACCGTGCTTCGGAATACTCTTCTCGTACTTTTCGGCCCCACCTTCTAAAGTTTTAGAATCTCCAGACGACTCTGGAGCAACAAGTGAATCTGGATCATTTCGCTGATATTCTGAGAAGAGATCACGCACATGTTGAGATACATCCGCGTTGGAATATTCTTCATACATTGAAATAAAAATTTCTGTAAAGGTCAGTGAACTCCTGGAGTCTGCATGCTGTAGTGGCAAAGGCGTAACTTCGTGTAGTAAACTTATCAGGTCACACTGAGGTTGAATTGGAGTATCAATGCACACGACTTCGCTTTCTTCACCTTCTATTTCTGCAGTTGCATGGAGGGAATCGACTCTTCCAACAGCTCCACCTCCTACTGGAGATTCTACACTTGCTGGACTGAAAAAAAGGACTTGTGTTTAAAATTGAACAATTTTTAACATTAGTCACATGGTAATTTGTTAAATTGACATTTTATTAATGATTTTATTCGATTTTTGTTTATTAGTGTTGATTTTATTAATTTTATTTATTAGTAATGAGTGCTTAAAATCTTCAAACTATAGAATTCTCTATTCTACAGTGTTTGAATTTTCCCGCCATGATAGCTTTTGCGCATGAGCAACTACGTGAATCAGAATTTGCCTATTTTTATACATTTTACTTTATTTAAGTACCTGATCATACATATTAATATAAAATTTAATATTTCAAATAGCTCTCTTAATTAATTTAGAACCTAGAAGTAAAAATAGGCAAAAACAAAATTAAAACTTGAGTTTAGAAACTTAGTTGATCAGTTCAGTTGCGTCTATGCGTCTATGCCAGTTTAAACTTGTTCGTCCTAAAGTGAAATTGTTGCATTGAGCTCTCGGTCTTCTATTAAAAATTAATAGGATTTAAGTTGTTTTTGAGTCAAATCTGGCCCGATTTTTATCTATAAGTTGTCAGTGCTTAATATTTTCAAAAAATTCCGAAAGATTAAGACGAATTTTTACTGTTAAACCAATTTTTTATATTCGATATTTTCAATGCAATTTTCCGTAGCAACAATGGCGCGCAAGTGGTGCAAGGGAAGCTTTGTGGGGATCGGCAACTCTTTTTTAAAATCAAATTTCGATCGAAAACCGGAGAAATTTTACGTTATAGTAGTCAAATTCGTGAGTGAGATTGGTTCGAAAAATATTTTTCGGTATTTCAGGTGTTTGTGGTTACCGGTATTGTTATTATTGTTCCAAGAGTATTTGGATCGTAGATTTCTAAATTTCTTTTCGCGCGCGAAACCGACCAAATATTTGCAAGTGCACGCAGTTCGATTGGAGCAGCTAAAGTTTTAGAAACTTCATCTGTTTTTAACAATCTGAATAACAATTCTCAACTTTTAGAAAGTGGTAAGTGGAAATTTGACGAGGTGATGGAGAATTTTTTGTAACAAAATTTCCAAATGCAAAAATTGGTTAGGATTGTTAAAATGTTGCATAATTCCAGGGGCAAATAAAGAAAATACATAACAACAGTGCAAGTTATTCTCTTTATATTAATATTGTTTACAATGCCTTGCACGTATTGTATTTCTTGGAAATTTTAACCGGAATTCATATACGTTCGCTTTGTCATTTGTTTACCGTGTTTACTTCTGAGGAACCCTTTCGACTCTGTCAAGGTCTCTATTGCTGTATCGTGTTGATTGTCGAACGGACAGGTCGTGTAAAATTTTCAAAATTTTGTTGATTACGGCGGAATTTCCCGAAAAACTTTTTATTTCGAAACCCGAAGTATGTAGGTAACCCATGATTTAATTGTCATTCTTGATTTTATTACATTAATATTTTTATTTCAATTATTTAATTAATATTTTATTTTAATAAATTTATAGCGGTGTCTATGCATATCTAAAAGATTTGTCTATTTGCACGCAGATTTCTTTCGATTTTAGAAGCTTGGCTATAATCTTTGTACTTGGATTTTTTTATTTATTTGCCTTTATTGTGTCAGGTCAAGCTTTCTACAAAAATTAATATAATTATTTTAAAAACATCTAAAAGAAAGCTTCAGTCAAATGTTTTCAATACGCCTAAAAGCTTTTTTCAAAGAATTTATAAATTTATAACCCAAAAAAGATTTTGCGATTCTTTTAGAACTTTATGAATACTAAGCATGATTAATAAGGTACCCAAAATTATAGTTTTTCAGGATAACATTTCTTTTCAGAAATCTACAAAACATGAGAATTAATTCTAATTTTAAAAATGTTTATACTGAATCACGATTCAGTATAATTTCAATATAATCAGTATAATCCAAAATATTTATTTATAATTTTTCAGATTTGGTGGAATCTAATCATAGAAGGATGAAGATGAAAAGGGGGCCTGCAAGTTCTTGGTTTTCGGAGAAGTGCATAGAAGAGAAGGGATCCCTAGGGACTGGCTTGAGGAGGCACTGCTGTTATCACTTCTACAAGACCGTCGAAAATGTAAGTCAGTTTTTACATTCCTCTTGTTTCCAAACATGTCAGGGATGAATGATCCGAACTGACACGGAAACGAGTTGTATTTATAAATGAAAATCGCACAGTGACAGCTAATTGAACTTGATTGTTTAATTAGCAAACGGATATTCGCCATTTTTGCCTGATTGTTAGCTTAGGAATCATCCTTTCTTGTCTCGCGAGAAAATAACTCCTGTTTTGATTTCAACTAATTTATTTTGAGAATCAAATTTAATGACATAACAGAGCCTGTTTCATTTGTTTTTAAAGACAAGAAAGGAACAGGTCAACTGTGTATCGAAGAAACTTGATCATGTTCTTTTTGCAATCTTAGTTACATTCTTCTTCTATGCACAAAAAACCTGAGGATTCATTTTTATATTTCATATTCTTTATTATACTCTTTTCATATTTTATTAAAATTTTTTGGAATTTCCGTTTTGTTTATAATATTTTAATTTTTTTTTTAGTTTTTAATCAATTTTGAACCAGTTTTTTTATTTTAAAATAATTTTACAATATTTTACATTATTAATGGTATACAAAAAATTATTTTTTTGATTAATTGAAATCTTAATAACTTTTAGGGTGTCTAGTTACTTTAAAAATCTGGAAACTTTTAATTTTACACAAGAACATTATAAATATGTAAAATTATTTAAAATCGAAATATATAACGGATAAAACAATAATAATTTTAACAATTATGGAAGAAAGTTTTAAACCTTCAAAAAAAAAATTGTAGCAGTATGTGTGCCACAACAATTTGTGATTTTGAATTATGTACGATATTGATTAACTTAGAATTTATATCACTCAATCTATTCATCCTTATTCCCCGAATTATTCGTAAAATAAAAGGGGAACGGAGTATTTCTAATTCATTTGAAGAATGAATTGGGAATTTAGATTTGAGAGTCACTTTTTGTTTGGCAAACTGCTGTAGCAATATTTTAATGGATTTTTAGCATTATCTATATCTCAAATACTAACAAAAATTTTACAACTGTTTATTTGAAATGATAAAAGGTGAACCTAAAAAGACTTAATTTTCTGAACTGGAAAACCTGGAAAAAACTTTGAATTTTGTTATACAGAATAGCTAGACACCCTGGAATATATATGTATATATAATAGTTTGATAATAGCTCAGAGTAGGATGTTATTAATGGTTTAACCTATGGAAATGTTTGCGTACACTGTTTTATTTTTTAATCAAGTAAGGCATAAAGTGTGTGACTGAATATTTTGCTATATTTGTGTCTTACTTGAAAAATTAAAATAACTTTATCTTTTCGTCGAGTATTTTAATAAGTCAAATAATAAGTATGCTATTTAGCAAATTGTACTTGATTAAATTTAAAGTGAACATTCAGTATAACTTTCTGATATAATTGAAACAGTGTATGATTTCAGGGTTGGAGATTTGTATGTGTGTGCCCTAACGTGGCCTCTATGCTCAGGTGCCGGATGCGTCCCGGGACGTAATCCCTAGGTTTAGGTTCTTTTGCACCGGGGTGGTATGAATGAGAACCGTGGAGGGAGTGTGTTGGTGTGATTGTTGTTTTGAAATTTTAGACATATAGCTAGGGAAGTAGGTAGTTTACTCTAGTATGAATGACTACATTTATAAGTAGGTAGTATTGGGATTGAATATCTTCGAAATCATTGAAAGATATTCTAACCTAGAGATTGTTACAATTTGAAGTATTATCTCTTGATGCCATATTGCGAAAAGTGCTCCAGTTGAATATTCAGATCATGAATATTTTCGAGCAGAAATCGCAATCGAGAATTCATAATGAAGAGCCCTAAAAATGAAGAGGGGAATTTTTATAATATCAACAGACATTTATTTCCGAATGAATGTTTTATGATAGCTTTAAAATCCGTGTCACTGTGTTGAATTTCTCCTCACTTTTTGCATGTACACTTTGATATACTTTACTTGTATGAAACTTTCAAAACAATTTTTTCAGGTTTATTGATTTTCATTCTATGAAATAATTTTTTTTTTTATAAATATTCTTTTAAAATAACAGGGCAGAGATGTATTAAATGTACTTTCGAACAAATTAGTTTTATACATCTCATACATAAATCCCGTTAAATATTTTAACTTTCATTTGATCTTTAAAATGTTTGGAATATTCTAAATACAATATTTCCTCTATTTATGATTCTTTTGTTGTTAATACAAATTTGAAGCTTTTTAATATACAGATTGATCATTGTTGCTCACCTGTTGGCATTCGGATCGTCAACCCTTAGACCCGAAAAATCAACATTCATATCCTCCTCGAAGGTGGAGTTTTGAGTAGAAAGGCTAAACTTGTTTGAATCATTTGGAGGCATATTATTTCCATTTGGTTCAGAAGTATTATCATTCCAAGTATCACCCCAGTCATCTTCATCTGGCAACCAACTAGTAGTTGGTGGAGTTGCTAAACTTTCACGTTCCATAGGTTCGGATTCAGTAGTTTCTTCCAGAGACTGAACTCTTAAGCAAGTCCAGCTTTCATTTTGATTCCAGCAATTAGGATTCGTACATGCAAAGATGTAAAGAGTTCGATGGTATTTGGAATTTTCTAAAGGTGCATAAATTTGCAATGCTAGGGTTTGATGTAAACCACACAGTCTACATTGTGGACATGATATTGTTTTGTCGCTGTGCCAATCCTGGAAATAAAAATTTTTTTCATGGATATTTAAAGCAGAATATTCTTTACCTATAAATTGTAATTAAATAACAATGGAAAGTTTTGACGGAAAAGGAAATTTAGATTTTCTTCTGGCTTAATTACTTCTCCAAGAAACATAAAAGGCTAGAGTAAACAATTCCATTTTTAATAAGTATAGGTATATTTTTAATATCACTTACCGGTTTTCCACCTATTTTATCAGTAGTAAAATTGACGAGACTTCGATTCTTGTCGGTGACATACTCATCTTCAAATCCGAGATGGACTTTTGTCCGTTTATCAAGGGCCATTTAAAAACGATTATTCTTAAAATTAGCAACAATTGAAGGTTATTACTTTTTTTTTAGAAGGCAATTTAGCAAAAATGTAAACTTCACTTTTGTCTTTGCAAAAATAATTTATTTTTTGCAAACGATGCAGCTGTGGTTAATGTGCATGTGCATTTTCTGGGTTTGCGTCACTAGGAGTTCACGCTTGCGCTTTTTCCTTGATTTTATCGATTTTCCGAGCTATCAACCGAATTAGGTACAACACACAGCAATGGCTTTTTGTCAATAGAAAACTATTTTCCTGAAAAGCATTTGCTCTTCGTAATTTAACAGATTTCACAATCCAGAGACACGCTGCGATGTTGTTAGATTTTTTTAGGTTATGTCTTCCACCTCCACGTGGTCCGCCGCCCGCAGTACGCGTTCTATAATGAATATTGATGTATATATATGTATACATTTTATACATACATGTATAATTGTATACCTATATATAATATATATATGTATGCATATGTATAATCGGGCGTATTGGCCATTTAAAAATTCTAATTTAAATCTTAGAATAGTAGGACAGGTTATTTGTATTTAGAAACAAGACTTCTGTTAAGATCTAAAAATATATTTACAATAAAGATTCATTCTTTGTTGAACTTCGTTTACAAAGTCATAAGAGCTCTCTTTATTGCCTTTTCTTTGTTTCTTCTGACTTTCTGCTTGTGTTTTCGTCTATCAGTTGCATCCCTAAATAGTTGAAGTCCTTCATTTTCTTCAAGCAAGCGATATGTATAGAGCATACCGTGTAGATTGAATCCAATGGAATCCTATTTTAATAATAAAAAAAAAATTAACAAGAAATTAACAAGATTTCTTTGAGTCTAATTAATATAATAATAGTTATAGATAAAAGTATCATACCCTCATGGATGAAATCTGTTCCATCGCAAGTTTCTTAACTTCCTCTAATGTTGGTAAAAGTTCCTGGGTAGCTACGATCGGATTATGGTGCGCTTTAATTAAACTAAGAGCCACTTTTGACACTAATTCTGCCTGATATTGTCTCTTCAGTAATTTTGGAAGCATTTTTAATACGTCACACGCTATCGAATATGGCAATACAAGTAAAGCTTCATCTAAATCGCTGAAAAAGAATAAATTATTAAATATATAAATGTAAAATGACTCTGTTAATGTTCGGGTAATTTAACAGCCTTCGAGGTACAATTTATTTAATTTCGAATTTTGTGTCTCACCTTGCTCTGATTCTTCTCAGAGTTTCTAAAAGATAATCTTCTACTGTATCACATTGGTACATTTGCATTTGCAAAGGTAAGGGAGGCGCTGGATGTGAGGGTTCGATTGACAATAATTCTTCATTATATTCTCTTGAAACCTCTATGCACTCCATAATTAACTCGGCCTGTGAAAACACATTAGAAAAGCGAATTAAAATTGGGAGTTAAGGGAAGGTAGGGAAAAATTAAATTGATAAAAGAAAGGAATTTAAATATGAATAACATAAATAAACTTTACCCCTTTTTCACTCGTGACTGTTTTTCTAGAAGGTAATGGCATCAACTTCTGTCCCGAGACAGTAGTCGTTTCTCCCGTTGCCAACTCGTTTTCTTGTCTTTCTCTCTCTTCTTCAGCCTCATCTTCCAAAACGAGTATTTCTGACGTTCTTTCGAAAAGTCTCACAACTTTATCTGATCCACAGGACGCGACAAATGTCCCATTTGGTGAAACAGCACAATTCCAAGCTTCACCCGAATGTCCCTGAAATGTCAGAATATTTTAATAACCAAGTTATTTTCCGATAAGAAAATGTACATAATTGATTAAGTACCTGGAGTGTGATAATTTTTTGGAAAATGTCGGCATCCCATTCTTTGACTTTTCCGTCTTTGCCGCAAGTGAAAAAGTAATGAGTTTTTGGCACGAATGCCAATCCAGTTACGGAATCGTCATGAGCGAATATCGACTTGTGGCAATCTCCGTGATCCATACCCCAGATTTTTATATTGCGGTCGGCAGACCCAGTTGCAATTAGAGTCGAATCACTAGAAATATCCATGCACAGTACAGGAAGTTTATGACCGTAAAGAGATATCCAGAACTAGAAATTTCAAAGTTGATAAGATTTCATTAGCAGATATTTTTTATTAAAATATTATTAATTATATCTATAATTTTTTGGTTGTATTTGGAAACATTAATTATATGCAAAGAGGGATTCACTTAAGTTTAAAAGATATAAGACTGTCTTACTTTAAAAGAGTCCAAGAAAAATATCCTGACTGTCGAATCAAGTAAAGCAACGGCTACAAATTTATTATTAGGACTGATCCTAACACATAAAACACTGTCTTCCAATTTCAGTGTTTTTAAATGAAGAACGGAAAGTACTTTTGCTTTAGAGTCAGTCTCTGGATCATCGATAAGTTCAAATTGCCAGAACTTGACTGTTTGATCGCCTCCACCAGTCGCAACTCCTTTCTGAAAAAATATTTCAAATTCATTTTTAAAATAGTTTCATAAATATTTTGATAATAGGCTATTCTCTTCTTCATTGAAACTTACCATGTCAGGGAATAAAGTTATACTCCAGAGTTCTTTGGAATGGGCAGGGACTTCTTCCAAAATATTACCTGAGGCAATGTCGATGATGAGCATTTTTCCGCTTTTCATTCCTACCATCAAATGTCTATCACCTGGTACGAAAGTCATTGTCAAAGCGTATCCACATTCTACTGTTCGCAAGCATGCTAAAGTTGGTCTAAGGAATAAAAATACGTTTCTTTAGTCTTAATTCTTAAGAATTGAATTGAAATTCGAATTTGTGTCTTACATAATTAGAAATTAACTACCGTTTCACTTAATTACCTGTTCCACAATTTGATAGAATCTCCACTTGCAGTTGCAAGAGCCAAGTTATCAGAACTGAAGCAAATAGCCCGGATATCTGTGCGATGACCATGGCTAGTTAAAGATCTAAGGCATTTTATTTCATCTTTTTTTTGTGTTACTTTCGTTGAGTAAAGTTCAATACTGTTAAAATTACCCGCGACGCATACCTGAAAGTTTTAATCATTAATTTTTTACAATATGGTTTCAGTTATGATATGAACTTAATATTATTATTATGATTTAAACTAGAACTTGATTTCTTACTCTGAGTTCATCTTCTCTGCCCATTACTAAATCAATTGCCTTGACTTTGTTGCTTTGCTTCAAATTATTGGCAACCTTAATTTCGATAAGGGAAAGTCTACTAAACTCGTTTATTACTGATGTAGGAATTTGATCCGGTGCCCCATCGCTCCTAAGTAAGATTTACGATTGGATTGTTAGTTAAAAAATATAAACTATTTATAATTTAGATTAAAAATTGTAAAATCTGAAGAGCAAACTTACTTAGCAGCTTTCCTTCTTGCTTTCTTCAGTCTTCTATCTAGTTTTTCTTTTTCTTCTTCCTCGGATAAAATACAAAAAAGTTCAACAGTATTATCTGTTCCATGACAAGCAAGGACTCGCCCTGTCAAATCGGTGCGAAGAGAAACAAGTCTGCCTTTCCCTGCTCTTCTAATACCTCCCACATTTTCGCATCGCAAAGGATATTTCTGAAATCATAGTATCCTTATTATTATTGATGCAAATACTAAAATTGATTTTCGATATCATTATATTCTCTGAATCTGAAATCATGTATTATTTTCTTTGAAGCTTAGTAGACAAAAAAAATAATTATCATACCGAATCATTAGCTTCATTATCTTCGATAATTAAGTCATTCACAGCTTCGGTGATATCAACTTGTGAAGATTCTACGAAAGAAATTTTCCAAATTTTCAATTCCACATCGCTGCAGCCTGTTATTAAATATTTTCCATCTTTTATTAGGACAAGCCCCCATACCTGGTTAAAAAATATAGTATAATTAAATAGGCAAGTTTGATATAATTTTTTATAATGCTTATGAAGGCTTTAAGACTTTATTTACTTCTGATCCGTGACCAACAAGAGTTTTGAAATTGTGTTCAGTTTCGAGGTCCCAAAATTTAACGAACGTATCTTTGCTAGAACTGATAAGAATATTGTGATCGTTCATAAAAGAGAGTGCAGTGATAATTCCTTTATGACCTATCAATCTGCATATTCCTGTCTCTGCGACAACGTCCCATAATATAATATCTGTGTCCTAAAAAATATTTAAAATAATGAATATTTTATAAAATATTACTCACTTGAATTGAATTTTTTATCTTTATCGTACTTTTGAACCAGAAGCTAATCGATGACCTAGAGAATCGTAAGCCAATGTAGTAATTTCAGAACGATGGCCCACGAAAATACTGATGTTCTCTCCAGAACGCAAATCAAATGTTTTTATTGTTCCATCCACGTATCCAACTGCGATATGCCTTTTATTTGGTGATGCTGCCAGGTGTGAGACATCAGAATTTTCACCTGACAATACTTGGGCCTGAAATTTCAATTTTAATATGTAGAGATTAGCTATGAGAATAATCATAAAAATTGATTCATTTTAATAGCATTAGAAGTCCAAAAAAGACTGATATTAACTCATATTTCCTTACCTTTTCTCCAAGGCGTAGATCCCAAATAAAAACATGTTCACTTGCTCCAGCAGCCACAAATCTGCCTTCTTGTCCTTCCAATGTAACGAAAACTACATTACAATTTTGACTGGCAATTATATTAAAATTACCCGCAGGAACGTATCTCAAATACTGTTTTGTTAAGCCCATAATGAATTAGGCTTTACTATCCAGGATTTCGAGAAGTCAAGTAAATTATGCTAGTCAAGACACTATGAAGTGTTGAAACAAATTGTTTAAAACATTTTTATAACGGAGCAAAACACGCTGAAACACGTGCAAACACAAAATAAAATCTACCACGTGTGTTGACAAGCATGAATAATATGGAATTGACAAGAGGGGATAACGCATACATAATATGAATGCATAAGTTAGGTTAGTAGGGTCTTAAGACCCTGGAAATTTGTACTCTCCGCGCCAAATTCAAATGGTTACTAAGGGGTGGGCATCTGAGCTGAGCAAAAAATTATTAAAAGTAGCATGTTTTTAACAATACAAAATTTATTTACACATATATATTATGTTACAACATAAATATCTGAGATGAAAATTCGAAGGGTTTTATAATACGTATATCTCTTTTGTTGACCAGCAAATTGTTAAATTAGAAAATATGTAAGGAACTAATTACTATCAGCTTTAGCGAAACGTAGAAAAACTTGCTCTAAGGTAGCTGATAGTATTGTAAAGTCTACTATACAAAGATATTTATATTTTAACCCGTTCATTAACTCGTACATAGTTTTCCATGGTGTCTTAGAATTCGTAACGTAGTAGGTCATATATCCCTGAAATTATATAAATTGTATTTATAAAAGTTTACTTTCAAAGACACTATATGCGTATATATTAATTAATTTGAAACTGAACTCTCTTACCAGATGTTCATCTCGAAGTTCACAATTCAAAGCATTTTCAATATCTGCCTTTATAGCCTCCACTTGATCTTGTGTTCGTTCAAGATTTAATTCTATATTGATGTTATAACCACTTCCAAAACGTTGTTTTAATTCTTGACTTGATCCAATACAGACAAGGCGTCCTTTTGCCATTATAGCCAAACGGTTACAGAGTGCTTCACATTCCTCCATGCTGTATAATGGAAATCAATTATTTTATAGAACGGGGTTCTTCCAATTTTATTCAAAAATTGTTAGAATTTTTAATATTTTCACTAGGTGTAAAAATATATAAGTTCAATACTTCTTAAGTATGTAAAATGAAGAGGTCGAATTATAAATAATTGATACCTTTGTGACGTAAGAATTGCAGATTGACCGGCTCTTAAAAATGATTTTATCATATTCCAAAGTGACTTTCGAGATGCAGGATCTATTCCAGTCGTAGGTTCATCCAACAATATCAAATTAGGATGACCAATAAAGGCCATGGCTATATTCAAACATCTTTTGATTCCTACACTATATGTCTCGCTTGGACGAGAAGCGCATTCGTTCAAATCTATAAAAAAAAACAATTATGTATAATTATATATAGATCGTGAAATACGTATTCATAATTTTGAACACTTACTAAGTCTATTTATCCACTCTTCCACCTCGGAATCTACTTGATGTCTTGGCACTCCTCTTATTAAAGCAAATAATCTCAGATGGTCTCTTACATTAAGCGAGTCAATTAGAGTTGCATTTTGCGGACAATAGCCAATTTGTGACAGATACTGCAAAAGATAAATTTGAGAAGAAATTTTAATTGAAATTGGAAGCATTTAGATAGAGATATTTTTCTTCTTTACTGTTATAATATTGTTTTCACAATATACCTCAGTTCTTTCGGTGAATATATCTTTTCCTCCTAGAAACATGTTACCTCTATTTGGATTCTCTTGGCCAGTGAGTATCCTAAAAGTTGTACTTTTTCCTGCACCATTCACACCAAGTAATCCAAAGCATTCGCCAGATTTGACAGAAAAATTAACATCTGCTATAATTGGCTTTGACTTATAACATTTACTTAATTCATGGACTAAAAATGTACTTTCACCCTCAATTCTGGCATCTGACATCAGCTTGTTGGCTTTCTTTGAAGCTTCTGAGGACATTATAGTTTATATATTTTTTATTGTTTTATAGATGTTGCAAAGATTTGCTAGATATTAGAGACTTACTCTCAGACTTCAATTTATTGACTTCAAATTCCACAGAATATTTTTCTTCCCTTACTTGATCATCTACTTCTTCATTACTTGCTATTGGTTTTTTATTCAATATTCTCGCTAACGCTCTTTGGAATAGATTGAGTTCTATTGCTGCTAAAATTCCAAAGTATATGAATGGCGTCAATGATAAGTACGCAACACTTTCATCTAATGCTACTTCTGCAGCTGAAAACCTCTGATCTCGTCCAAAATATGGTATGCTCTTCTGGCAGGTTCCATTGCCGCACTCGAGATCTACCAAAATTAGTCGAATTATCTTAAGAAAGTTATCGCCAATTTTTTCCTTGTTTTTCATTATTAATTATGAACTTATATACTAAAATTATAATTAAGGGACATATTTCTCTTTATGAATAATGCAATTATCATTAAATATACCTTCACAAAATGAATTGAGCAATCTATCAACAATTTGATGTCGTGCCAAATATCGGCAGTGGGCGTTTCCAATTCCTGCGATTAGAAAAGAAACTTGTCCATGAAAAAGACTGATATGTGGAATAAGTTGAAATATTTTCTTTT
The DNA here is from genome assembly GCA_900474275.1 of Synergus japonicus. Lineage (NCBI taxonomy): Eukaryota > Metazoa > Arthropoda > Insecta > Hymenoptera > Cynipidae > Synergus > Synergus japonicus. Next base: position 59,872 of record UCOH01005757.1, read on the forward strand.
GTATCTCTCGAAAGGATAAAATAGTATTTGTATCTCTTGCACAAGTTTCATTAGGACTACAATGAGGATGCATTTCCCAATCTATAACCCATGAGAGTCCTTCAATAGCGACTGGAAAATAAAAAAGAAAAATAAGAATTGCATATATACATTACTTCGTAATTATTCTCATGGCATCAATTTGTAGGATATTTTACTCAAACTTACGGAAAATCATAGGAATAAAGTTCAAAAGAGTAACGATAGTTGTCTTAGACAACTTTGCGAAGCTGAATATGTAGACAATTGGTAGAGCACTAACAGCAAATAGTAAAAGTAGTAACGCTATAATAGCTGCAAGAAAATTTTCATTTAAACAACAAAAATAAAGATTAATTTGATCATTTAATTTTTTTCAATTCATGAAATCTTACCGAGCTCAGTTGCATTGAAAAGTCCGAGATCGATTGCTCGATCCATGAAGTAAAATCCCATCAAGCATAACATTATCGATATAAAGAAGACAAAGAAGTCAAAAACAAATTGAGTACCCCAATATGTAATAGTAGATACCCCAGCCATTATTTGAAGATGTTTCACTCCAGAGGAGAGTTCTTCTGCAGGTTGAAGCACATAAAGTGCAATAGCCGGGTACAGAAAGCATGTAAGCAAAAGACTTAATGCAGATAATTGGTATTCAGAAAATGATCTGTGTTTTGGAAGTAGGTGATCTGATATATAGATTTCGTAATCATCTCCAGCTAATGATTTTATAATAGCATTTGATATAATATTCACTCCTATAGGAATGCTCAATAGTGCAGTTTCTGAGTAAAGTGCATTAGCATTGACTGTTTTTCCGGTTGTGTTGAATTCTACTGCTGTGACTAGGTTATTTTGGAAGGTAGCAACATCCTTTTCCGCAAGTTGCACAATTTCTGAAATATTTTAAGTTTAAACAATTAGAAGATATTACTTCTTTTAGTGGATGTTAGAGAATGGATATGTTATTAAAAAACTATTCCAATGTAAAAAGCTCTTGCTTATTACCATCGCGTAGATTCATGTTTGAATTTATGTCAATTACGATCCCATCAAAAACGTCTACAAAACTTTTAACGTTATTACGAAGGGTTTCATTAGTTGAAGAAACCATAACTTGAGGGTGATTGTACAGTGACAGGGTCAGATATCTTAGTTCGTGTATCTCATTAAGGGAAGAGTAATTCAGTGCCATTAATAGAATACTTATTAACGGAAGCAATATCTAAAAAGAAAACATAATTCACAAGAAAAATGTAAAATCTAATTTGTTACTTCTTTTAGTATGAAAGATACGAACTGTAGTTAGAAGTATTTTCATGTTTCTTCTGGCCTTCATGAAGTTCTTCTCAAGTAATGCAAGTATAGTTTGTAATATTAGTTCTCGATCTTTCGACTTATATGATAGATTTACGAAAGGTCGAGTCAAGTCAACGTCATCTTCCTTTTTCGTCACCCTGCGTAACGTTTATTACATACAAATTGATTATTTTCATGATAGAAGTTGTTATATTTTTAGAAATTGCACAGAGAAAACTGGATATTAAACCGTAATATCTAGTTATTTAACTATGGGACGACTATCTAGATATTTAGATATAATATCTTGATATTTAAACTTAATATCCAGAGATTAAAATATTGGATGTTAGAATATTTGGATTATATATTTTAATATCTAGATATTATATCTAAATATCTAGATAGTCGTCTCATAATTAAATAGCTAGATATTACGGTTTAATATCCAGTTTTTTCCGTGTAAACTTACTTAAGAAAAACTTGTTCTATGGTAATCAAAGAGACATTTATGCTTGTCACACCAAATTCACGCTTTCTATTTTCGATTTCATCTAAGCTTTTCGCTAACTGGTCAGTATAAGGAACACATAAAACCATTTTGTCCTCTTCTAATTTTAGAAGCTGAGTTTCTTTACCTAATTCTTGTCTAATCATTTCTGTGTTACACCATGTAGTTGTCGATAATGTAACTTCTATATTTCCTTGACCTGTACAAAATAGATACAGGTAATTAGATAATTAATTTTTGTAAAGCAAGAATTGTGATAGAATAATTATAATAATATTCAAAATATGCTTTGCAGAAATATGTAACCGTATAGTTTCTTCAGAAAGATTGGTGTTCCATAGCCTTTCAACCTTCCCATATGGATAATTGCGATCTTGTCACTAAGTATATCAGCTTCTTCTGTATCCTTTGTACTGATCAAAATGGTTTTTGCACCTCTCATTTCCTGGTTGTTAAACAAAAAAATTTTCACTTTAATCCTTATATACAATATTAATTTGCTTGAATATAAAATTATTACCAGTAACATATTCCAAGTATCCCTTTTACTTTCGGCATCCATTCCAGAAGTGGGTTCATCAAAAATTAAAATCTGAAATTTAAATTTGAAATGTTACATATAAATTGTAAAGCATTTTAATTAGTACTTACTTTAGCATCACTTGTTATCAAAGACAACCCTAAGCACAATCTTCTTTGCTGACTTATGGATATATTCCTCGGAAAACAATTCCGTTTTTCATAAATTTTTAGTTTTTTCAGTAACTTCTCGACGTGAAAAGACAACATTTTCAGTTCATTCTCAGATTTATTAATACATTTAAGCTGGAAAAAAAATATTCATTAAATTCGATTCTGTTTTTAAATTTATATTTTTTCTCTGAAACGGTTGACTATATAACAAAGAATTAGAATCCTTGCTTCGATATCAGATTAGCTCGGATTTATTCGGATTGGAATCCTAGCAGTCGGATAGAAATCTTGAGTTTCACCTCCGATTAGGTCTGATTCAAACTGTTTAGTTCGGATATATATTCCGGAATGAAATATATTCAAAAGGATAAAATTTTTTCGAAACTTTCACCAGGCACCAGGGATATGTGAAATTAAAAAGTAGACAATGTGCACCTACTATTCCAAAAAATTCCATTTGTTCTATCACAGTCAAATAAGGGAAAAACATGTTTTCTTGTGGACAAAAACTTAAATCTCTTGAGAAAGTTTTAAAAAAGTCATTTATATTTTTTCCGTTTATAAGTACGACTCCTTCCGTAGGACTAGATAAACCTAAAAATCAATATTTTTGTTTATGTATTCTCACTCCATATAGATGATTAATCTAACATAATTGATTTTAATTATAAATACCTGTCAATATAGACATCATTGTAGTTTTCCCAGAGCCATTATGGCCAAGCACAGTTGTAATTTGCCCTTTATAAATATCCATGGAAATTCCATGTAATTCTTCCTGTGTCTGAAACCAATAAGCTGGATATTATAAATTTCACACACATGTATAAAAGAGTATATCCGTTTTTGCACTTTACTTACACTTTCATTCCATAAATTTTGTTTGTACGATTTTCTAATATTGCGAATTTGTATGCCAGGGCTAAGGACACCCTTGGGTGTTTTTTCAAAAGGTTTCCCATCATCGTTAGTATAATTAAACTCTTCCAATTCTTCATCTAATTCTTCGTAGACACGTGCTTTCTTCTATAACGTGATACAATTATTTTTCATTATAATTGAATAGATTATTTTAAATATAATTTCTAAATTATGGTCTATTTTTTGAAATAATGGAGAATTTTTCTAAAGAGAATGTAGGGCAGATTTTACACCTGTAAAAAGTAGAGGGGATGTTCCCGCATTCCAAATTTACCAGGGAATACAGTATAAATGTGAATACATAAAATAAAATGTAGAGCAGTGCCAATAATCGAAAAAAATATCATGACGCCAATACTGCCTGCAGCTGTATAAGAAGAATCTGCAATTCGAAACATATTGCTCCATTGAACTCCTATTGCTGAAAAAAAAGATTATTTATTATTTTATATTATTGTATACAATATGTTATCTCATTCAGATTTTACATATGTATAATAATATTCATTAAATTCATACCCAGTGTTTCATAAATGTTCATTTCTTGAAACATTCTGAATAATAATATATTAGGAAAAAGAATCCCCAAGTACGGTATAATTGAATATACATAACTATCTATTAAATAGGCTTGGAATAAAGAACTTCCTCCATATAGGATCAAAATTGTCACCATCATTGTTAGAGCTGAAACACATGAAAAATATGTGAATATCCTAAAATTTCGAATCTAAAATATAATTTTAATATAGCTTTTATCGTGACACAAAATTATAAGTACTTACAGTTTGAGAAATAAGCACCGATGTGCATTCCAAAAGCAATAAGATGCGTGATGTGAAAAACGAGGAATATCCAAATGATAAATGAATTTCCATAAAGTAGAATTGGATTGTTATAGGCTTCTGTCATCACTATTATTATTATCATTGTATAAAGTAAGCCATACAAAATACCACTAATGAGCCAACTGCTTAAGTTGATGTAAAACTTTATTCCATTTAGCGCCATTAGAATCTACAAGATTTTTGTTAGGTATTCTTATTTTTGGTTTGAAGTATTTCAACCCTTTAACGTTTTACTTTTATGCAGTTAAAATATCTTTAAATAAAAGTATTCAGCGTTAAAGAGCCAAAAATATTTAATATCGCTAAAAAAGATAGACTATTAATTAAACTTTATTTAACTAGTATTAATAGTAAAAATCTAATTGGGAATTTTTACTAACGTTGACTCCTATATGTTTTTCACTTGCGGCAAAAGAAGCTTCTAAGCATAGTGTTATTATAAACATAATAACAGCTGTTACGGAAAATATTACTCTTGATGCTTCATCACCTGTGTTTAGCTTATTTGCTGAATTAGGCATTCGTTGAATAGATATCTGCAAAATTCAAAACCCGATAGAGCCAGAAAGTCGACTTTCAAATTCGGTTAAAGTCGTTTAAAGTAGTACATACTTTATTTTAAGCAGGAAACATTCAAACAACAATTTCGAGTAGGCAACTTGATAATTTGAAAGAGTTTAAATTGTTATGATTTAAATCTCTCTGCTTATAAAATGATTAATTATTGCCGTTAAAGTAAATTTAAATAATAAAATGATTTGAATACTATCAGTTTAAAATTGAAAATATTCAAGATGAAGAACTTAAAATATTGAAAGGATATTATATTAAAATGTTTGCAATTAATTTGCATGAAAATATCGATATGTATCTATGAAATAGGCGGAAATGTGCAATAGATGGTTTGAAAAAAAATCCAGGTTTATCTCTGGTCATATGAATCAACTACAATTACAATCTTCAAATGTATGAAATACGGTTTATATCAATTTTTTTATTACTTATGTCTGTACTTTTTATGTACGTTACATTTCATCTAATATGAAACAAAGTTGTGATTTCTTATATATAAAATCATAATAATATTACAATCGCTTTTAAATACAATTATACTAATTATTATAACTAATTTATCAGCCACAAAAAAATAATAAGCTAATAAAAAATCGATATTACCTCGTACGTAAAGGCGGGATTTGAAGTTGACATCTTAATAAAAGCTTCATCGATGCACATTTGGGTTTGCACGTATGGAACGTAGTTCAGAAAAATATGTCGAATAAAGTAAAAATTATAATCTCGAAAGGCACCTCCTAATAAGTTACTTGGAGTGTCGTAAGAAGATCTTATTGTATAATCGAGATGTTTCCGTGCATAGGGTTCATAATCAGTATCTTTAAATATAATTGCAAGAATTTTGTCACCGTATTCGAAACCGTTCTCGTAGGAATAATTTGTCAACAATTTTTCTTCTGATGGAAATCCAGTGACATCTGCAAATAAAATTTGTTTTTAGCCGAAATTTAAAAATATCGTACTAAAAACTCAAAACGACCTAGAAATTTTGTCTTTTTTCAAGACGTTATCATTTTACATACTTCCAGGAGAAATCGAGAGGCATTCTATTGTATGATGCATTAGTTTCGTTGTAATATTATTTTCTGGTGCATAGTACAGGAATACATCTTCAAAGTCGAGAAGACTTTGCTTCGTCTCTATAGGATAATGTGTAACGTTTTCCTTTTTCTTTCGAATCCAAGGTGCGGATCTCATTTTTTGCAAAAGCAAAAATATACACATAGGTAATAAAATTTGAAGGAACAATGTTACTTTCCAATGTCTCTTACGAATTAAATAATTCTTCCATATTAGCAATCGAAAAACCCTCCACTTTTCTTCCATTTTGCTCTATATTCACTGCACTACAAAGACTTAACTACTTTAAAAGACTATTTGATACACTTTTAACAATTTTTCACTTTGTAACTAACTTATTGCAGGCTCTTTTCATCTCGAGCGCATATGCACTACTGAACAGACTTCTCGGACAGATAGCCTTTATCTAGAAAAATATTGCGTATGTACAGATTAGAGTACAGAAAAACCGCACTTTTCGATTTAATTATTCAATTTATAATGTTATCAATTGCATTTTTGGAATATTTATATTCTACTGCTACTCAAAAAAAGAAGTGATTTCGAAAAATAATCTTATTCGCAAATACACCCTATAGTCAAAAGTTGTTGCGTAAGTTCATATTTCAAGGTTGCTACACATTAAGAAATTAGCTTAATCGCGAGTGTTGCGATGAACAATTTTGTTCTATTAAAATCAGTACATCTCTTGTCTTCTTATGTCAGACCTCGGTCAGGACAGAAACTTGTCAAAACATAGCCACGTGATTCTACTAGACATGCTGATAAAAAGACTTACATTAATGTGATGGCGAGTGAATAATGCATGCGGATGCAGCAATTAACAATGAAGATGCAAAGTGGATGCAAAGAAAGTGACTGACCTCCGGTGACAGTCAAATAAAATTATTATATTTTCAATTACTTCTCAGGGCCAAAGAAACATTTTTTAAATATCATATAGTCCATTAACTAATTGCAATTAGAATACGTGGTACGATTTCATATAGCTAGGTTTCTCAAAAAAGTATTGACACACTTTTTTCCTATTTTTAATAATTCTCAAGCAAAATGCAATTGAAATCGGGGCAAAATATATAGATTTTAAAAATTTCTTTTTATCTACCATGTTTTTTAAAACTTGTTTGTGTTTATCTAGATTTCTTTGAACAATTTTTCGCATGGAATTTCCAATATCTATACATTTTTCTTTGATTATACGCAGATTTTACGAACATTGAGTAACTTGGAAAATTGTGTTAATGTTATTCTCTTTTATAAAGAATAGTATTTTATTTTCTTCTAATCTACAGGAAATTCCAAACTATATTAATAAAATTTTCAGAGAAATAGTTTAGGAAATTTCCTTTAATTACTTGGGGCAGGAACCTCTTCTCCCCAAATATTATGACTACCATCGCCTCTCTTCAAACAAATTGCTTTAACTAATTCTGGAGATGGTTGTTTTAGATCATATGCCCACCCAATTCTGGCAAACATATCGATCAAGAAGGTTGTAAAGTTTACACTATAAATTGGAAGCTCTGCTGCCTTGTAATCCCATGGGAATATGTGATGGTAGTTATGCCATCCTTCTCCCAAAGTTAAGATTGCAATAGCTTTATTCTCGACTGGTGATATACTCCTGAAAAATGATTTAATTTGATTTTTTATTCCCATAAAATTATGAAAAATATAAAAATTATATAAGGAAGACAAAACTAAGGAAAAAATTACATATCATATGGTTTCGAGCCCCAAAAGTGCGCAACACTGTTCACAGTTGCTGTTAGATTTCCTTCCAATATATAACGCATGCATACTGCGAACAATGATAAACGCCAATTTTCATTCCAAAAATATACTGGCACAATAGCTGGTATGATTAACGAACACATCAACATTAGTGGGTAATAAAACCTTTTAACATAAATATCTTTCTTAATTTAAGCAGTAGAGATTGATACGTTCTTCTTATATATGAATGAAAAATTATTTTTTTTATTATTTTCTCAAGTTTATGGAAAATATTAAATAAAATAGAAAAAAATAAAAACTTACTTTTCTCCATATGTCAGTATCGGATCCGTTTTCAAATCACTCGTATCAAGTTTTGAAATTTGTATATGAACTTGTCGATGTTTCTTCAATAATAACCAACCGAGATGAGAGAAAAAAAAACCTCGTTTTGCATTGTAGGGATCTGCATCTGTATCAGTGTATTTATGGTGAACTCTATGAAAATTAATCCATTCCATTGGTGAAAGCTGAAAACGTATAATTATGTATAATTGGGTATTTTTCAAGATTCGGAAAAATGTATTAACGTAGGATTTTTATACTATGCCGTTTGTACAATAACATAAAAGTAGAATTAGTCGAAGAGGCCATTTAGCTTTGTAAGCTCGATGTGACCAGAGACGATGAACTCCTGCTGTTTCTCCAAATTTGGCCACATTTGCAGTAAATAAACCTGCAAACAAAACAAAACCGGGAAATTAGTTTTATAAAAGGGAGGAACGGAATCTTTAAGAGGGAGAGTACATTACCGACTTAACAACTTATTTAAATGATTATAATAATTTGAAAGTATACTTACACCATAATAAAGTCATTTTACTTGACAGATAGGGAAAAGTTATGAACCCGTATAATCCTAAAACGTGAATTGCAACAGTAAAAATAACATAGGTCCAATTCGGTTTTGTCTTGAAATCAAACAGCCCCATCTTCTTCTCTTCATTATTTGCAGTAGTCTTAATATTCGATTCCATACTTATAAATTTTGTCGCTAAAATACGTACTGAGTAAATTTGAGTTTCAAGTAGCTATGTCCAATATAGATTGTTATACATTGCGTGCGTAATACCTACTGGTTTTCATAATTATTCATATCTGTAGTTCGTGTATAATAATTTTCTTTCAGATAAGAAATGAAAGAAAAGAATTTAAATAATATTATTAGAAAATTTTTTTTTGAGTTATAATAACATTGTAAAGAAAAATTTAAGTCTGATATTAAACAATTAACGTTTTAAATCATAAATAACAATTGGAAATATATAAAAAAGAAAAAAAACACTCTACTATGGAGATGAAGAACATATATTATATAATGTAAGTGTCATACAACTTTCGAAGAATAATAACGCAACTTATATGTTTATATTTTTTTCCTATCCATAATATCAAGTCAGCTGAACGAATTTTCTGAGTGTCAACAGCTGAGAAATCATTAAGAAATATATAGATATTTTTTTTTAAATTAGTCTTAACGAAAAAAGTATATAAATTTAAAATATATAGATAAAACCAACGGGCTTACTAGGTATCTTTAAATTACGTTTCACTATACGTACTTCAAAGTATCGAGGCTTCGTAAATGCTGATAATGAAAATTATACGATATGTAAATATAAATATAATGGAAGAATATCAAGACAAGGTAAACATTTTTTTTCATTCTTGATTTTTTTGAACTCGTCGATCAAGAAAACATAGATAACTTGCTACTAGAAAATAATAAACTATAAATGAATATTTAATACAGGAACGTAAAAAAAAGGAATCTTAGATAACATTAAATCTGAAGAATTCTTCGTTATAAAAGTGCTTATTTCTCGTCATAGGGGAGGTGATTAATTGAATGATTAATTGGTGGATATCAATCGTGTTTCCACAAGCTCATTATGATTGAGTTTTATCACATCTGATGGGGATTCTGCTTCATCACCAGGAAGCGTGAATTTGCCTGTTGGATGCTGAATTTCCTCAGTTCCTCCTGTTTTAAGAAAATTAATTTGAAAGTAGTGTAAAATGACGTTTAAAAAGCCCATTTTTTTGGAATAACTTCGAAATATTTGAACTTGATGATACATTGTTTTCTTGAGTTCTTCATAGATAATATAAATTATATATCAAGGTTCAGTAATTTTATTATTAATAAATATAAAAATAATTTTACTTACTCAGAACTTTGATTGTGAACATTGAAGTTGTCTTTTCAACATCCACGATTTTTCCAATTATATATTTCGAGATATGGGGCGTATAGTTATCTCCAAGTTTGAGAAGCTGTAAAACAAAATCACATTATTCAAATATTTTACTTACTTTAATTTATTTGACAAATGTAATTTGAAAATTTACCTTGAAAGCAATAAAATCACCTATTTTTGGAATTGCATCAAAAAGTGGATATTTTTCCGGATCGACACTTTCAATCTGTAAATCATTATTCTTATCTATATTCTTTAACTCATTCGGCACTAAAATATTTCTCGCCGACTCCGTTAGATTTTCTTCATCTTCTTCTATCAACGACCTTGAAGTTTTTTCGACTCTAGCTTCCTTTTCAATTTTTTTACATGAGAAACTTAGAGGTGTCGAGCATTGCTTTAAAGCCAGAAGGGTGTCAAGATCCTTAGATAAAGTCTTTTTTGGCCCAGGTGTATTGCAAAATCTCTTTGGAAAATCGAAATTTTCGGGTGAGCAGCTACCTTGAGAAATCACTTCATCAGCATTGAATCGGATATGTTTCCCGGACGAAATCACGATAGAGTTGAGTATCTTTGGCTTTTTTCTTTCTTCTTGGCATATGTTTTGATTAATACTGTCGGATAATCTTTTTAGTTTTTTTCGCCGACTACGTTTTCTTTTCGCTGGAGTGTTGAAATCCATGCTACAATCTTCCGTAATCAGGCTATCTGTTATTTTTGAATCCGTTTCGCTATTGATGTCAGTTTCATCCAGAATACTATGGTACATTGTATTATTGGCTGTTCCTGGATCTGAAAATAAATATGAATTATCTTCTTGAGAAACTTATTTTACTTGGATTATACTTTTGTTTTGCAATATTATGAGAGGAATTTGAAACCTGGGATTGTATCCTCAGAGGGATCCCTCTTAGTTGTGTCTCCATTAAGGGAATTTCCTGATATAACTTGATCGTCCCTATCAGTTTGTACTTCTTTTTCATCAAAGGTGCTGGCTTGGGCGCTTGAAACTTGTGAAAAATGTTCCTTAGTTTCCTTAAGATTTGTAAAATGCCATTCTCCGTTAGACTGTGAACTGTTATCGTCTAAAGTTGCTGGCACTAAGCTGCAAAGAAGCCAACAGAATCGTTTAAATTTTAAGTGTGAAATAGAATTTGGAATTCCATCTTTATTGAAAAAATCCTGGTGTTATTTTCGGACGAGGAAATCCGCGAGTCGGATAATTAATTCTCGCGGATTTCCTTGAGGATTTTTTCAATAGAGCCCGTTCTTGACATGAAAATAATGATTAATTCTGAAAGTGTAAATTAAGAATTTTTCAATGAGCATTTATGAAAATTATTAATATTTTTTATCACTTAGAGTCTAGACATTTTGCAAAAGGGAATTTGAAAAAGGTACTTACGTTAGCAAATTATCGTTATGCACGATGTGTACGTTTTCATTAAATGGTAAATACGCAGATGCACACAAAAGATAAGACGGTTGTGTTATATTAAAAAGTTTTGTGATGTGTTCTTTTAAGTGTCTGATGTACGAAATTTTTGATGTATCTACGTACACCCAACTGATCTTTCGGTGATCTTGAAAGAATTTTGACAAATCAACTTTCACTCGAAAGCTTGACATTTTTCAATTCAATTAATAAAACAATAGGAAAATGTAATGATCAAATCGAAGAAAGCACCGAAAAAGAAAAGGAATACCGGCTACTAACCTAGCTTGCAATATACATATATATATATACGTAGACATTTATTACATCACGTGACCGGCGCGTTTCGCTTTTTTCGAACAGATGGAGCCACCTGTTCAAATTTGAACTTTAAATATGAAAATATGTAAATAAATTGAAATAACATAATACATAAGTTGAAATTTGAAGCTCTATGAGTTAAAAGCGTTGAATAAAAGAGTTACAGGTTTTACGAATATAATTATGTTAATATATAATTTATTTTATTTACATATATTTAATATTTATTTACAAAGAAAAGAAATTCAATGAACGTGAAGATAATATTTATTTTCATATTTTACATACGTGTATAATAAAAGAATAAAAAGTCATTAAATTAATCGATAAATATCCTACAACGCGATGAAGTATAAAACTAATTTTTTTTATTATAGTTGTTGATTATAAGAAAATAAAAATCTGAAAAATATGTATTCGTGATTATAATTGATAATAATTGAATTCGTCGTATAAAGAAAAAGTTTTTAATCTTAACTATTATGTCTTAATTATTGTATCCATGTAAAAAGTAACCGCCATATTAATTAATTTAGAAATAACATTATTCGTATCGTAGTATTCTAATATGGGATATATTTACATTTTACACATATCTTCAAATTTTTGCATAGTATATTCTGTGTCGAGTATAGATTTTGGAATTTAGATTGGATTTCAAAGATTTGGTCAAGTTTATTTCAGTTAAATTGACAAAAGAAGCTGAAAAGAAATAATATTAGATGATTGAATTCAGAGGAATTAATTTGAGAGTTTTATATTCTATTTATATAATATTACCCGTCACATTCATATCTACATCTATAATTTTATAACACTTTAAATCTTTACATTTTTTTCAGTAAAATGTACCTTAGATTTCCTTATTTATATATTAACTTTACAAGTAGTCTTGTGATTTTTTCGAGAAAGGAAAGCAGATTGGGGAAATAGATTTCTTTCCGTTAAAAAAATTTAATATGCATAATCATATTAGGAAAAATATATTATAAAATGTAAAATGATATAAAATGATTATGTCTGAAGACAGTTGATCATTTTTGTAATTGACAACATTTAAAATGTGAGATGAAATTGGCAGTTTTGGGTTAATTTATTGAATCCTTAATTTAAGACTGTCTTATTCCCTTTTTCTCAAGAAAGAATAAAACAAATCATTTTTTAAAATAAATACAGGAAGCATAGTAATTGTATAATATCAATATTTCTTGGCGATAAATGTAGAAATAAATACATTTCTTGTGCTGGTATCAACTTATGGTCAGTACAATATAATTTTTGGTTTGAAAATAAACATTAAAGCCTCATTCATTCACATATTTTCTATTTCGAAAGTTTTAGATCCTATATAATATCACGAGGGATATTTTTTTACTGTCAGATGTAAAATTTTATATATTCTTTGAATCTCAATATCTGTGATATAGTAGGGATAAAGTAAACTTCTATTTAAAATAACCATTAATAACGTGATGCCAGTTATTATTATATATTTAAATTCGAATTCAACTTTTATATAGTATTTTCTATGGACAATAAATTTCCGAAGCATTAACAGATTTTTTTAAAAGACAGTATACTAAGATTTATGAGATAGATGTAATATTGTATATAATAGAGATATGAACCGAATTTAAGTGATTAGTAGGATTTACTTCGATGTTTTCTTGAATTTAATATTTGGCAAAATTGAGTAACACACATGATTATATAAACATTGAACAAGTTGTGTTTTAATGAACTCTTTTCTATAAACAAATGTTTTATAACTTGTGAAAAGAAGTAATATTAGCAGCCAAAAATACTTTATTTTTTGTAAAGATACAATAGGTATAGTTAGGCATGAATGTTTAACTTGAATAACGATTTTTTGAGTTTCCATTATATTTAAATCTATATTATGCAATATTTGAAAAATTGAAATAGGAAAATTTTGATCAAAGTATTTAGTATAGGTTTTTCAGTTTCTTTTGAACAAATTCAAAAAATACGATATTAGAAATTTGGAGGGGATCTTGAAATTTTTTTATAGGTTCCCAATTAATGTTAGATAAGCTTATTATCTAATGACAATAAAAAATTCAAACTTATAATATTTATTCGTTTTAAAAATATTGATAAGTTAGGTTCATTTCCGTGTCTCTTGATAAAAAGAAATATAAATATATAAACATTAAAGTATTTTTATATCATATTTAATGTTTTGTTATAATGAAAAGTAAAATCAGGTGCTTTTTTACTCTTAACAAAGTTATTGTGCACGTTCAATAACAGAATTATACGTACAGCAAAAAGATTTATTAAATGAATAGTTCAATCAAATCTGGGGAAGAATATACATATAATAACATTTACAGCAAATTAAAGAGTCTTTATTAACAAAATATTTTTTAAATGTCAACCATAAGACGTTTCTTTACGATAATAAATAATTCTATGACCGACTTAGCTTAACACTTTTAAAAATACTAAAAATCATCAAACAATGATAAATTTTAATAAATCTTTTCTCTGGGGTTGGTCCATGTAAATATATACTCTAAGCACGTTTGATTGCAATCGCAACATATGCGTTTATGTTCACGCTTCAAGTATTGACTCTATCACTCTGCCAATCAAGTTGAATAGAAATTTATTAATCAGATATTTGCTTAATATACTTCCTTACAGTTAGTAGAAAATGTCAGGAACAAAAAAGAATTATATGTAATATAAGATATATATTTTCAATAAACGAAGATTTTTATTTTTCATAAATACATTTTTATGTTTCCATAAAAATTTTATAGATCATATATAATTAATTGACTATTTCGAAGTAAAGTTAAATATTCTTCGATAATTTTGATCATTTCAACATTTATCAACAATCACAACACAAAACTTTTTGATTTGTCTCGAATAATGAAAAATCTGTTTACCACTTCCAACTTTCATAGCAGAGCGGTTACCAATCGATTAAATATGAATGATGAGTGTAATAATGTGAGCGGCTCATGCCGATAATTCTCTTCACTAACGCGACATTCTGAGATGGACGTATTTGAGGGACCTGAAAGAATCCTTAAAAGCATGGGTGTTAGATTTTTTTACGAGAGAATGCACGAATTTCGTTTAGAATCTGATCTTTCGCTGATTTTCTGAAGATGTTGTAGTTGTGCAGCTGTCGGGACTTGGGCGCTACTGGTTCTTGAATTAAGATGCTGAGGAGGCGGAAGAGACTGCCGACGTCGTCGCTGAAGTGCTGGACTTAGATTGTACTTGACCTTCGCCTGACTCAGCAGTTCCTTGAACACCTTAGAAATCTCTTGGTTATCTTTCGCTGATACCTCCACGAAACCGTTGCCCCAATCATCGGTTACTATTTCCCTTGTGCGCTCTGTTTCCACCTAAAAATTGCCAAATTTGAAAATTTAATTATCAGTTTCGAGTGTAATGCTTTAGTTCTTTTTTAAAAAAGATCAAAAGCAAATTACCTGCTTGACTCCATCAACCAAGTCAATTTTATTTCCAACAACAACGATAGGAACATTTTCCCCCTTTTTGTCGATGATCTGCTGCCGAAGGGCCTCTAATTCCGTGAATGTGCTTTCGTCATTGACGTCGTAAACGAGAATGAAGGCGTCAGCAGATTGTATGTGCAAATCTCGCATAGCGGGAAACTCATGAGAGCCCGAGGTATCCAGAATGTCGAGAGTTAATTGAATTCCAGACACATCGAAATCAGCACGATGCATATCTTCTACTGTTCGTTTATATTTGGGTGTAAATGTGTTGTAGAGGAATTGAGTTATTATCGCCGATTTTCCCACCTTCGAAGCTCCCATTACTACAATTTTATGTCGTACGGAACTCTCTGGTACCTTATTCTGTCCACTGACGGCTTCTGATAGTCTTTCATGTCTAAAATGAAATTTAAGGGAGTTAATGAAATTTTGTGAGATTGTTCCAAACTTATTGAGATTTTATAAAATTTTAAGGGAATTCGTGGAATTTTACGAAATTTATTAGGAAATAATGGAATTTCTCAAGAATTTGAAGACATTTCGAGGGATATCACAAGATTTGAAGGGATTTTGCAATATTTCATGGGATTTCAAGGACTTTTACGGGATTTCTAAAAATATGAAGGATTTTGCGAAACTTCATGGGATTTAATGTTATTTTATGGAATAAAAATAAATAAAGAGTAAAAGAACACGATAAGCGAGCGTAATAGTAATAATATAATATTAATATGATAATAATAATAATAACTAGAAAATATTATTGAAAAGAATTCTTGAATGTCTATCTAAAAAACACAAGAGGGACTGAAATCTGTGCGTCGCGGTAGAACAAGATAATTTTTCTTCCCGTGTTGTTTAGCATCTCTATTTTTCATTCCTTTCCACCCTTCGTTAAACAAATCGCAGGAACTCAGGACGCATTAAACGATGGTATCTGCATGCCGTGCTCGTTTAATTTAATTCAATTAATTAAAAGGGAACGAGAAAGACCATCGTATAACCGAGGCGTCGAGGTTGTTCGACGCCAGGGAATTACGTGCTTCGAGTAACTGTAGTTAACTATCATACTTCGTCATCCTCCTTCTTTTTATTTACATTTTTCCTCTTGGTTTTCCATCATCGTCTTGAATCTTGAACAAGTTTATGTTCCGTTTCGTGATTGTTATTAAAAACTCGGCCTTCTGCCTTGTTACGAGTTCTTCACAAAGATGCTCTCCTTTTCAAAGACAGGAGGCTCCCTCACCGCGAAATTAAAGCTGATATATCTTTGAAAACACGACTTGCATTTTGTAAGATGTAAAAGATGTGTGTGTGTGTATGTGTTTGAGTGAGCTACTAATTGGAAGACGAGGTGTGAGAAAGGTCGGATGTATAAATGTGGGACTGAAGACTGAAAATTGTATATAGAGTACGTATGCATTGAAAAAGGGGGAAAGCCCATCAAGTATAAGCCTTTCGAGGAATTAAATAAGGGATGAGGTAAAAGGGGTAATCAAGACTCGTTTCAGAATTACAGGTACGGGATATCCGAGGATTTCAACCCCGTCGTGATCAGTTATATATATATACATATATATATACACGTGTCGCATTATACTCCGTTTGTGACTTTTCCGAGAAATCCTTTTCAAAAGGAATTGCTTTCCCAATATATATGAGTTTGTAAAGAAATAAAGAACGTTCATATATGTATAGCACGATAAGTCAGCCCTTAAAAGCTTCGTAAAATATGAAAAATGAAAAATTGGTATTAACCAATTGGCAAATTTTGAGTCTGACGAGAATAGATACGTCATATATTCAGTCATTTTACATTTCAGACAATACAGATTTAAAGTATTAAGAATTTTTCCAATTCTGACTACTCGGTAGTTACTGGGTTACAATAGGATTTTATTCAGATAGAATCTTGACGGGATTATTAGATTTCTGAGGGATTAAGTAAACTTCTCAAGACGCGGTGTCAAGCATGCAAATCGAGCGAACTTTCTTTATCACACTAAATCCCAGCAAGATGTCAAATATTGATCCACCTAGCAAACTAACAATCTTGCTACGCGCTCGATTATGTATTTTGTTTTCAAGTCATTCAAAAGCCAATCAAGTTTGAAATAACAATAATGTATTCGAGATTTTCGAGACATTTCGTTATACTACTTTTTTTTATATAGAGAGGAAAGTGGATCAACAATTGATAAATTACAACTACATTCACATATTTCTACATTCCCGAATTCAAATTCCATTGTGCAACGTTTTGATCCGCTTTTGGGTAAAAAACTGATATCCTGGGATTTAATGTGATAATAATTATTTAAAGGACAAAAAACCTTCCAAGGAAAATTTAATTCAAATTTTTATGTACGTGCGGGTTCTAGAAAGGTACTAGCAAAAATAAAATAATAAATAATGCATGCAAAATTTGAAATTCGTCAAAGATAGTATCTTTTTTCATTTACGAACCTAACATTTCTGCTTGGTGGCTCATCTTGACCTTCTTTGAAGGATTGTGTCTGAAGACTAAAACGTCGTTTGAACTGATGGCGTCCCTTCATCACCTGTACGTTTTGGTTCCTATAAAAGAGAGAAAAGGTCGTTAGATGTGAAAGACCCCCATTATGGCATACATAAATATTATTTTCAATGCTGAAAGAAATGCTAGCGCTTCTTTTTTTGCTTTTTTTCCGACGGAAATCTCTCCAATCTTCTTCAAAATTTTTCAGACCCCCAAAAAAGTCAAAATTTCTTTTTTTCATTTCAAATATAGCTTCAAAACTTGTTAAACTTTAATAAAAAAACGATTGATATTTTAAAAACTGTATGAATCAAGCCAAACTCGGTGTCGAGTGACTATTTTTCAATTTAGTCGAATTTATAACATTAATATTTCACACAGCCTGCGCCACACTGCTGATATATAGAGCCATATGACAAAAATGTTTCCCTTTGTGTCGTGACATCATTTTGTCCGACAAATATTGCCCGGAAAAACCTCATAGGTGGAAAATTATGGCAATTTATGTTGTATATTTATGAAAGCTGACCACGTACGGCATTTGTGCTCAATTTTGAAAATGTCATTGTTTTCACATGAATGTAGTGACCATATTCCGTATATGATTTATGGTAAGATCATAAATAGTGCAATGAAAATTATACTTCCATTGCAAAACCCAACGTACAAAGTATTTGTTTCACGATGATTATTTGGGGCAGAAAATATCGATTGATAAACACTTATGGCACGCGTTGGAAACTATAAAACCACGGATATGAGCGAAATGTCAAACTTTATTATTTCAATCACATGTGTATCATCTATTTAGTTGAATCTTTATCTCAGACTTGCATACGTTTAGATCAGAACATATGAAATTTAAATTTACTCCGTGGCTAAAGGGAATTTACCCTTATATAACTATTACATGTTTTCAATATTAAATCTTAAGATGATTAAGAGCTTAACGAAAATTCTGTGAAAATGAGAATGATGTTTGAGTAAATTAGAATGTAATTAAATATTCCATTATACATGTAGAGACCGAAATGTGATGAGGGTTGGTGTTTCCCGGCAAATTACATGCATAATGTGTAAGGACGCGTATCATAACATCATTACAGTCCAGTGTATAAGCCTGGTTCGTTGTAGGTTCGTAGCGAATTAGTCTCTAGAAGTTTATGGTTCTAATCTTTTCACGTACATGTTGCAATTCTCTGAATTTATGCAAAAGCAGGTGATCTTCACACGATCGATATTCTTACCGTGAAAATGCAGGTCTTTTTTATTCTAAATAAATGCCCTGCTCTCTCCTAAATATTCCTTCATGTAAAGAATGCACTCAATGCACTATACACTTATACTGAAAAGTATTTATACAAAAATTATGCTTTTGTCATACCTTCTTTGATATATTTTTTCATTAGCATCCTTAATTGTAATATTACATAACTCGGTAGAGTACTTATAATCTGTCATCCCTGGGTGTGGTGAAATAAATTAGAAAATAACCTCAACAACTTTAGTTGTTGAAAATATATAATAAATTATCGCAGTAACGCTCGTCAATCTTCGTCAAAAGAGTCGAAGGGAAGGGGAATTCTTTCCAACGAAGTGACGAATGTCCTGTGGGAACGTTTGAGGGGCGAAAAGTTCACACGAGATACGTAAACGCATAAAATACACAAATACGCAGCTTTACACAAAGCCTGTGTTCAGATTTAAAAATTTATGTTCTGAAAAAAGAAAATTATTTCTACCACTCTATTCAAATCCAATAAATTGACTAAATTTGACAAAATTTTATTACTTTTTTTCTCTTACATAAATAAAAGTGAGTAACATGTGGGTATTAGAATTTTTGAAATAGATTTGTTGAAGATATTCGAAATTTGAAAGTTACTCGAAAACTCTGCACCCATAAAATTAATCAGCGTTTGACGAATAGTGCGGATGGAGCAGAAGTTTTTGACGTATAGTTTTTGCTCGAGCATTTGTGGTTGTGCGGGTCTACCAAATGAGGGTCTGCCAAAGATATTTTTTCACGTCTAAGCCCCGCTTAGCAGAGGTGAAATAAAAAGGAAGGAACTTGCCACGAGAGAGATTGAAGCTTAAGAGAGCCTCCTGTAAATCAATGGCGATCCAATAACCGTTCGGGCGATAAAGCCAAATCGACGTTAAATCGTCGACGGAACGTCGCTTATCGAAAATCATTCTGCCCGACTTTTTTAAAACACGTCTGTAGTACACCCTCGCAACTCAATTTAATTAACGTCACACCTTATCAAATTGAACCAATTACCACGGAGAGAGAATGATTATTAAAGAAAAAGTGACGTATATAGGAAACTGCGTATGAATTTCAACTATAGATTGTTTTTTTTTCTTATAGTAAAGATAGGATTTTAATCAATTCGCTATTAAATGCTTAAAGTAAAAGCAACCTGCGGTTATTAAAGCTTTCCCTTGTACCACATTCAAGACCCGTTATTATCGCATCTACAATATTGCCAGGACATAAAAGAAATATGTGAAGTCATTAAGTGCTTCGATTCTGTTTATTTTTGTTTGTTTCTTCTCATATTATCTTACACACATTCACCCGGAGTGGGCAGAAAAATAACATTAATTGCTTTCCGTGGTCTCATTTTGCAATTTTCTTTTTAATTTGCAGTTTATTGCCAACAATAAGGATATTTTAATCTGAAGGAAATATATGTAATGCACACTGCACAGAATTATTTATACCACGTGATATTCTTCGATTATTTATTATTGATATTTCGAGGAAATTGATAAAATTTAAAAACTTTTTTTATATATGTTCTGTGCTTATAAATTGATCGATAAACGCGAAAATCATGTTTGTACAAGTTTCCAGGAAATTAAAAAGTGATCTATAAAATTACTTTAAATTGTTCGCTTTTGAATTTACGTTTTTTTATTTATTATTTTTAATTAAAAAGTGGTTCCTTTGATAATAAGACTAAATTCAAGGGAAAAAAAATAATAGATTGTAATAAAGAGCTTTTGTTCAAAGGGAAGAATATACAGTTTTATAGAGACTTTTTATAGCCTAGGGAAGGAGGCTGAAGATGATTATAACTTATACGCATGCAATGTTCGTTATTCTAGTTTAGTATATGAAGAAATAACGAGATAGACCCCAATAAAGATTACTAGAGGGAGGAAAGAAATTACTTGTGATTGGATAATATTCTAAATCAGCGTTAGGTAATAACTTGTTATACAAGTAACTAAATTACTGAATCGTTACGTTATTTATAAGTTTTAGGGTAACTTACTTACTTTTTCTAGCAACTTGTAATTTTAATTTTGTTTACTTTGAAGTTACTTTGTATATATTTTTTGTACATATATTAAAAAAAGTTTTTGAGTTACGGGATACAGTAAAATTGAAAAATGGCACCAGACGGTACGGTTGAAACTCGTTTCGTTTTGGAGTTTAAAGCTTTAAATGAATATGTAAAATTTTCAACAGAATGGAAGAACTTAACAGTAATTTTATATGGATCACTCGAGAATAGCGAGACGAATAGTCTGGAAACGGTCGTAAATACTTTTAGATATATAAAGATGTACGTAGGAGCCAAGATCCTCTTTATTGACACTCTGGCAGATCACTATATACATGATGTTGTTAAAATATAGATGATGGCGAAGTAGACGGATGATGTCCCTTTCCATCGTCGCATATTTTGAGAGAAACTAGAGTAATGTTTTTCCTGTCCCACTTAGTTTGAGCGCATGCCAGTAGTAATAGTCAATTTTCATGGGTCTGGAGTATAAGAGGGTTGAAGTAGAGATGAGGGAAGTCGATCATTCTAAAAGATGATCTGTTGTAGCCCCAGGCATGTAAATGGACGAATGTATGTCTATATATTTGTATATGAAAATACAATATTTATGCATGACTTTGTATCATGCATGAAATGAAGAACAATGTCTGATGTATTCATAACTTTTGTGCACTTTGGTATGCATTGTTGGGATGAAAAATGCATTCCGTTTTATTTGCCTGAATTAATATTTCTAAAAGATATACAGTAAAATTTTACAGTGGGATTATATTATTTATAAAAAGATTCTTACATTTTTAGCGGAATATAAATGGACAGTGTTATGACAACGTTGCAGAACATTTTTTTTATTCGAAATAAACATTCGAGTCTGATAATAAAAATATAAATCAAGCAGAAAAGAGTCGCACGGATTCGTGTAAATATAAAACGGGAGATAAAATTTATTTGCATATAAATTCACAGGGAATTCGGGTTTCAATCAATCTACGCGTTTTTTCATTTTGTATATGCATTTTGATATATGCAAATAAAGTTAATCGCATTTTGCAAGTAAAATGACATGTTGTTCAAGTAGAAATCACATAATTCGAAATTGTCTATATGTCTGGCTAGAAAAGGAGTTACTACTTGCAAGGGAAAATGTCAACAGTATGTCAGACACTTCCATTGAAATTGCTATTACTCCTCATCAGAATCTTGACAGTAATATTTTCGTATTGCAGACTATAGAGATTTTTGACTTAAGTATCTTGCTCTTTTTTACATTCTCATCAGATGATGATGGTATTGTTTTTTTTTTTTGTATTTTGGACAACATACATTATAGTCTGGCCAAAGATATTATTAGTCTGGCATGTAAAAGCACTTCCTTCAGCCAATCGATTTGAACGAAACGACGAGTACTTGAAAAATGAACCTTTTGTGTTAGCGTAAATACGTTGGCGTGACTGTCGGGATCGCATCGGGCCGTAAGTTTGTGTGCGTTGGGCACTGACGTTGAGATGCACATAGGTAAAAAGTAGAGCAACGACCGGGAAGTCAGACTTGGTTGGCTCCAAGCTGTCGGGGCTCGTCGTATTGCACCGATATGCGGGGGCGACGGGGTTTTTCTTTTCCAGCAGACAATGCGACGTCGTGTCGCATCGTACCGTGTCCGGTCTCAAAACCTTCTAAGACTTCTTTTCGTTGCTTCTTAACCCTTTTCTTCTCATTTCTTTTCAGTCCTCAGCTTTCCTTTCTTTTATCCTCTTTCACTAGATTTCACCCTCATTCTTTTTGCTAGTTTTATATGTTCTATCCATCCTCAGCATATCTTTTCTACCCATTTCAACTCAACTCCCTCCAACCTATTCACTGATCACGATTTTGTTTTGGTATCAAGGAGATGTCACCGCGAGGGTTTCTTCTCTGACGAAATAAGCCCTCAGGATTGAGTCTCCCTAAAAGAAGAAATATCTTTACCGTTTTTCCTTGCGATCGATTTGCTGAAGTTACCATATATCCTATTCTATCGCGATTTATCGAGTTGTCCAAGAAAGTAGCGACTCTTTATATTTCTCCCTAGCTCATGCAGAAAGCTCTACTTCACACGTTGTCGTGGGGAAGATGCATGGAGGGAAAAAGTCTGCTTTGTAGGGATTGTGATTTTATGGCGTGGAGAATCTACACTTCATTGCACACGTACAAATTCACATGAACAAGGGAAACAGGAATTGCTTTTAACTTGAATAGGGGGACTTTTTTTGGTTTGGATTCAAGCTCATAGAACGAGCTGCATTTATTTGAAAAATCAGGGACAAGAACAATTTTTTATTTTACGTGAGGCGTTGTGAAAGAATTGGTAAACAATATCTATTCAAATGTCGCATGTGGTTTGTTGTAACAGATAAAACTGAAAAAATTCTTTAAAAAATAAAGTGTTTTCCAAGAAAGATTCAAGCAAAGATAAATTAGACGGTTGCCATACTATCTCATTTCCTGCTGGCGTGAAAGTACACTCGGTACTTGACATGTGATCGATTATTCGATGCCGTGTTTCCAGAAAACCTTTGGATGCTACTCAATGAAAATTAAAACCGGTTATGCGAAATAATCTCATAAAAATAATAACCAAGCACTAATGAAAATTGACTAAATTATATTTGCTAAAAGAAAATATTATTATACTTTCAAGGTCTTTTCACGGTTCTACTCATAAATAATATTAATACTAAATAGGGCTCAGAAAAGTTTATAAAAGTCTGTTAAAAAAATTATTTAACTCCGTGTCATGTTCTCTATATTTTTTTTAACTCAGCTTGTTTAATAAAATCTTCACCAAGATAAATTAAGGAAAGAAAAAGCATGAAAGCTTCAAAGTTGTGTTATAAAGGACGATAACGTGGCGTAGACTTGACCGTAGTGAATGCCTACCCTTGTTCGTACGTCTAATGCCTTATTCATAACTGTGCAGCTTGAAAATTGCAAGGGAAATGTGAAAGGCTAAGGGAGGATTTACAATGTGAAGAGACCCTGCGGCTAAGAGAATGATTAAAACATGACAAGACATTACAGCAGCAAAATTCTCTAAGGATATAATGTTACAAGTCTTTTCGAAATATGAAATTCCATTTTCAAATGCAAGAAAGTGTGGACAACCGTACAAGTGCATTTTTGATTGAAAAGTATCTAAATTATGCGCGTTTCATATTCATGTTCATTTCGCAGATCGATTAGTGCGACAAATGATTTCGCAGCAGCTGCGAGAGTTAAAAGCAATCAAATTTCCGTACACGTGCTCATTACGTGAAAACTCAACGCAAAAGTAACTATACGAGCGACATTAATATACGAGGGTAGAAAACATGCTCATTTGGTTCATCTAGTTTGCTGGAACTCGATTTCCAACGAACATGCGTATTGTCCTTAGTTGAACACAATATCGTTCATCAATCGTCCCCAGATAACGCTGTGTCGTTCACGAATCGATCTTTTCAACTGCAATTGCCGTCGTCCAGAATCGCTTCTGAACTTCAATTTCAGTAGCATCGACACAGGTGGCTCATGTTTTCGATTCTTTTCTTTTTCTCGTTTAAAGAAGAGGAATCACGTTTTAACAGTTCTCCACGAAACTTGTCTTCAAAATAAGAGGAAAACTATCCAGAGAGGAAAAAAGCTAACCCCATAGGATTTACACTCTGGTATCAAAGCTTTTTGGATTAAATCAGTTTTTTACACTCAGAAAAAAACTTGTTTTAGATCAAAACTTTAATTTTAATTTAAAGAAGCTGTTTATTTAGTTCAAGAAGAATTGGTTTAAATCCTGTTTTCTGGGTGTATACAATTTAATTTTCACGGAAAATATGACATGTTTACACAATATTGAACACATTATTTTTTGATGAGTTTGATTATAAGAAATATATATGATAGATGTAAAATACTGTACATGTATATCGGTTACACGTGTTTTTAGTGACTCCTTATCTTGGACAATAAATATGAACCCTTAGTTGTCTGGTTCCTCTCCAATTATTCCCAAGACGCTTGTCAAACACTTAAATGACAACACGTATACGCATCAGACACAGAGTTATATTTATTAAAGTTACATTGAGAAAAATTCAATTCAGCATTTTAAAAAAATATAGAACGAAAGAGACTGAATCTGAAATAAATCAAGAGGAATATTTTCAAATTCCCCTCTGATTTTAAATCATGAACAGATGCGAATCAGATCAGAAATATTCAAAGATATGCTAATCAGCCCATTTTCAATACCATCAGGCAAATCAATCATGCGAACTGAAAACTTCGATAACTTATTTAAACTTAAATGAATCATGAAAATTTATAACTTCTCATATTTAAATTTATCTTGTAATATCTCTTATTATTATCAATTTTAATACTTAAAAACTTTTAGAGTACCAGAAAGTGTGAATGAAAAATATCCAAGTTAAAATTCAATTCTTAAAGTATATTATAAAACGATTTATCGAATGTTCCGTATCATATTTTGCATCTCACCTCTTAAGAAATTTGATTAAACTCAAGGAATAAAGGGCACTGGGTTTCGTCCCTTTTCACTTTTTCCTCTTAATTTTTTCTTTTTTCCCGATCGAGGTCCATTGAGAA
Source organism: Synergus japonicus (assembly GCA_900474275.1). NCBI lineage: Eukaryota > Metazoa > Arthropoda > Insecta > Hymenoptera > Cynipidae > Synergus > Synergus japonicus. Next base: position 85,500 of record UCOH01005757.1, read on the forward strand.
AGGTCGATCTTCATTGAAACTTAATAGATTTCCTCGCGCAGCAATCTAATTTACATTTCCGGTGGCGAGACTCTTCGCTCTTGAGTGTGTACTCTCTGCTGATTCCAATCTGCAATGGAGCATGCTGAGTGTAGACTTCCTTTTTGTAATTTAAAATTTTATTGACACTGCATTAGATAAAAAATTTTAAAGTGATGTTCGAAAGTATTTCCAATACATCCCAAAACAATTCTCATATTAATTGGCTCAAACTATAATGATAAAATCGGTTAATATATAAACTTACAGATGTTTCTCGAAATTGATAAACACATCACGTTTTTAATTTAAAAGGTAACAATTAGAGCTATATACATGAAATGGAGAGATTATTCGATAGTATAAAAAATTTATGGAAGCCGGGGAATATACGTATTTAATCTGCCACTATAACGTTTCTGCAGGAAACATAAACACCAGTAGGCAAAATGAACACTTCTGGCACGTTTATATTCCATCCACTAAAACGAAATACGTCAAGCTGCCAGCGAACATTATCTCTTTGTCGATTGTCAGACTTTAGATATGCAATGTATACACATACTATGCGTTCACCTGTATCACTTTCTATTAATCCAACGGGATCTCATATAGCATGTAACAAACAAGAGCCCATCAATGTTTCGCAGAAATTATCGTTGCAAATCAAATTGGTTTTTGAATAACTTGAAGTTATTCAAAAATTGAAGAAAATAACTTGATGTTAAAACATGCACGAGTCGAAAAAGTCCCTCTTATTTCCTTTGGAGTATAATATATATATATATATATATATATATATATACTATTTTTCTCCATATTTCAATAACTTTAAAATCAATCTAAATATTTGAATGGTCGAATAGTATCAAAAGGGGTAATGTGGAAAAGTTACTAGTCAGCGGGGTGACTGGCAAACAACTTAGGGAAATAGCAAATTTACTCTGAGAAGAAAGGAACAGAGTGAATAGTCGAATAAAATTGCAAAACTTCGAGATTTCATTGAATTCCCGGATACAATAGGGGGATATAACTTTTAATACGCTTCGCAAACTTGGTTCCTGGACTCTTGAAAACAAATTTATGAATTTTTATTAATTTTTTGAAGATTTACTCTAATAGATTATATAGACGTTGGATAAATTGATTTTTTTAACATCAAGGACCAAATTCATTATAACCGTATTATTTGAAATTATAAATGTAATAATTTAATGTTTAGAAATAAGGGAAATGTGTCTTGAGATTAACAGTAACTAGTAAAATATCGCAGGGAATCTGGATTCGTATATTGAATGATAACAATGAGTGATAATCAAATATCTCTGCCAATCACTAGGGAATAGATAAATCTTGAATTCTCCGAGAAAATGTGGAAAGATAGAAGCTCGTACTTTCAATAATTTACGACATCGAGCAAAATTCTCAGTGTGTCTCGATCTGTTTCCACGTCCTCGTAAAACTATCATGACACCCACAAGCTCAATATTCTTTATGTGCAATTTTTATTTTCTCATTTCTGCAACGCGGATAAACTCTATTAAAGATGCTTACCTTACTTCAGTAGATATTGTGAGGAATATTGAAGATCGAGGAGTTCTTTCATTGCGTCGATGATTCGAGATAAAAGGAGAGAATAATGAAGATATAGCGAAACGTGAACGTCTTCGGCCATTAAGATCTAGTAAATCTCCTTTGTAGTCGAGATTGCAAGGTAGAGAACTCTACTATCATTTTTAATTAGAATAAATGATACCCTCCAGGGATTCTGATTTTTTCTTTAAGATGTCTTTAATTGTATCTTAATATTATAAAAAAAATTATGCAAAATCACAGAAATGTGGAAAAAAAATACTTTTTCACAGTTTTTGGTTAAAGTTCATCCTCAAAAACAAAACCTGGCAGTGTTTATTACGAAACTGGATAATCCTGAGAGTTTATCCGGCTAGACTTCCTTCTTTTCTGTGATTCTTTCTTCCACCCTAGAGACAATCCTGGTTTTACGGTTAGTCTATTCCTGGAGAATGAATTGAATCTCTCTAGACTTCTTTCTGCCATCTCTCTGTTCGATTTAAATTTTCATCCAAATCGGTACATACTTTTTTCCTTCCTTACTTTTACACCCATATATTTCTGAACATACATTTGCATCCTCGCATTTTATCCTCAGTGGAATTTGATACATAAACAAAGCGACCATATTTTTTTGAACTCCCTGTTGAAGTCGGCAACTTTGAATTCTTGAAACGGCAGCGAAGAGATCTTTTTACAAAACATAGAGATAATTCTGTATTATCGCGAATCGCCTTTAACTTTAAAACACTTTCCTTAGGATTTTATCACTTTGTCCTGTTGAAGTGAGATTTATATCGAGGAAACATACCTTTTTCTCTAAAGCGGCAGATCATTTTTCGTTATCTGACTTATCTAATCTTTTTATATTAGCACGATCGAAGTTCTTATCACAAAAGTGCTTTTTGCTGAGAGGCATATCACCTACACGTAAAACTTTGCACGCTGAAAATGAGGACAGTGCAAGTTATTGATGTACATTCAATTTCATCCTCATATTGTTCAGGGTCGAATCTCTTTATCTTCTTCGTCCACCCTTCGACAATTCACCGACGTTGATAACAGAACAATGTCTGTGCATAAAGTTCCTATATTCCAGTGTACATATAACCGATCGATGAAAACCCTTTTACTTTGAAATAAACTCCATCCATCTTAATTATCGCTATTTTTGTATTTGAAATCGATGATGTAAATCTCTCAGTTGTTTTCGATATTTTTACCCGACATTGGATAAATATTTTTTTCTTTTTTGTGCCAGCATATCCGAGGACAAAATAAATAGTTAACTGTATCAATTCAATTATTTGAAAGTTGAAGAAAGTATAGTATACCACATTTTTCATTTGACCTCTTTTGTTTACTGTACTATCCTTGATGGAAATTTCAGTACCCAGTACTGGGCCAATACTGGGTCAACTCCTAACCGAGTTGCCTTTTTACTAAAGCCTATTAAGTAAGTAAGTTGTAATAAATTTAATTAAAGTTGTACCATCGCAGTACAAAGCCAGTAGTAAATTTCCATCTGGTATGTTAGCCATTTAAATGTCAGGAATATAAGTAACGGTGCAGAAAACGTTTTATTTTTCATTTGTATAGGGAAGATAAAATATCATGGTGACAGTCTTCTTTGTGCAGATTTTTCTCATTCTTTTTTAACAGAACACGCTTGCTGAAAAGATGTGTATATTATGAATACCTACGCTCCCACTAAAAGTGCCGGTAGCTAATATTTTTTTCAAGAAAGCCGATTCTATTCAATATGAATAATTCTGTGGTTCTTTCGTGATAAAAGAGTGAATTGAATTTAAAAGCATAGTGAAAGTTATTCTTATATTAAATGTAAAAATTTATTATACCACAATAATAAAACAAAATGTTTTACTAGGCCAGTACTAATGACGAGGTACTGAAATTTCCACCTCGGATATTAAAAATTAGCTTCGAGTACAAATTACTAAATTGTACAATAGATTTGAAAGCATATAATCATATGAAATTTATGATTTTCGAAAATTAAATTTGCACATTAATTTGCATCTGAATATACAGATTTTGTAATCTAATAACCGTGATTTAAAATTTGGTTTCGGCGTTGCGCGATATACGTTGCAAATAGCTACATGTACGATAAAAGCTTCGGCAGAAAGCTGTCAAATAAATAAAAGTGAATCAGATAAACAGGCTTCCGGTAGGAGCTAACGCTTGTTTCAGCAAACAGCCTTTCCACCGAGTGGGTGTTTCATTAATGGTTGCTAATTGATCTTGGATTGACAGAGCTTAAAATTTTATTTTATACTTGGTTATACCAACTACTTTTTATATTTAATTTTAACTTTGAAATATAAATATGTGTATCAAGTACTTGTTTAAATTATATGAAATAGGAATAATTGTTATCAATTTTTAATTAAGTTTTTTCATATTATTTAGAGATTAGAAATTTAGAGGGATACCGATTTTATAATAGATTTTGTAAACTGGGAGAGGATAGTGATTGTATTCGATATTGGTTTTTCTGCAAATAAATCTATTTCACTAAAAAAGTGAAAAAGATTAACGATATCAAGCAATTTAAATTTCAAATAATGGAATTTCCCTTTTAAATTATTTGAGCTTAAAGGATCTCAAGAGGCACCTCTTCAATCATCGGTTTAACTCATTATTATAGCTCGCGGAAAAGGATTTTTAGTGTTTTTGTTCATGAGCTGCAACCTGTGCAGCGATTGTGTGCTTTTTTTTACGTTGGTAAAGATTGCATTTTTTTGCGTCCATGAATTTAAATGGGAAATTGAAAAAGTAAAAGAATTTTTATTGTTAGTAGATTGTGTTAGTTATATTATCGATTCGAAATTGAATTTTTCAATGAAATTGTAGTTTTTGATTAAAAACTAATATTTAAATACATAATAATTGAACCGCCGCATAATAGCAGGGAATATAAAATTTCTTGGTCCTAGCATCTCACCGATTTTTGAATTATTCAATTCAAGTTAATAGTTTTACTTTTTGTAAATTATTATTTTTAGAAATGATAGTCCATTTAAAAAAAATGAATTTTGTTATCAGATGGTATATGGAATATGTCAAAGTCGACCCTAAAAAAATATTTTGACTAGAGTTGTAGTATGATGAGGATACGGACATCATATTCGATTCTCGTCACGTCGGGAGGGTGATTCTGATGGAATCTATCAAGTTCGTAGCTGATATAAAAATCCGTTACGAAATAAAATATGAATATCAATAGTCTTTACTTTTCTAGATAGCATCTTTTTCCTTATTTTAAAATAGTCAAATGCCGTAAATAATTAAAAATAATTAAATGATATAAGAAAATTATTTACTACAACTACTGCCTTTAATGACTGACTATAAGATTGACTGTTTCCACTGACCACGTAACTCTGATAGAATAACTTGTAAACGATTGTTATCTCTCTCAAATACATAAATACGAAAAAACGCATATATTGTATACAATAGAACAAAGACAATTGTCTTGAATTTTTTAATTAAATTATGGTCTAGAAAAGAATTGTACGAAAGGGCGGTTTATAAAAGAGAACCAGCGTGTATTTAATATATTTCACAATTTTATTATTTTACTGTGACCTAATTTGAAGTATATCAAGAGTATAAAACACGGGAACTTCTACCTTTGACTCACAATCAGACTATGATTCGGTTTATGTATTTGAAGTTATATAAAGTCTCCGTGCGTGATGAGAATATAAAACTTGTAAAAAAAATTTGCAGAAAATGGAATATATTCTGCTTAGAAAAAATCATAAATAAATAAAGAGCTACGTTTTTTGAGGCTTCCATTTTATGGAGATCATTTAAAAATAATAATGTTAGGGATTTTGAGTATAGCAAAATGCTGGACATAGACGATTTCTGATTCATAGGGTTTTTCTCTTTAGTTTAAAAATTTAACAAATCTAATAAACGTGGAAAAAGAAAGACTGGAAGTCACGTTTTATGGCTCCTCTTCATGCTTTATGGGTAAGAATTTCATTGCATTGATGCGTATCCCGTAAACTTTATGACGACACTTAGAAAACTTCATTTTCCACCCGACGAGATCCAGGAGAAAGCTTTTTGTTAACAGTGATCGTCGATTATATACTGAGTCATTTCTTCATCTTCCGCATTCGGAAACCCCATCAAACTCGATATTACACATCACTCATGTTCTCCTTTATTAAACTTGACGTCAAATTTCCGTCATATTTTATTCTAATCCTCCCTCTCATGAAATCATTTATCTCTTTTCGTCATCATATATAATATAGATTCTTCTTATATTGCTTTCTAAGTTCGTCTTATATACAAATATCTAAAATGATATTTTTTAGTGCCAAGAATTTCATATTCTCCAAAATCCGTAGAAAATTGGTACCCTAAGTCAAAAAAATGGAAACTATTAACTCTTTTGAATTAAAATTATTTTTATAAAAGATTTCGCGTCTAAAATTAGAAATGTAGAGAAATAATTACATACACTAATTAAGAGTTTTCAACAACTATTAAAATCTCTATAATGAGTTCAGGATATAATATAACATAATGTTACAAAATGGGCGCGACGTCACTGATTCAATAAAGGCTAAGAGAGAATAGGGAGAGAGAGAGAGAGATTACAGGTAACTGACGCATGCCTCAAGTGCAGATGCATAATAGGTAGCGGATAACTTACATACTATGCTTAATTGTTTATCTATACGTATATGTGTAATGTAAGTGCCCCCATTATAAACCGTATCTCATAATTATTGACCCTTGAGCATCAGGGAAACTTAAAGTAATAACGAGGGTTTTGACGTAGTCTCTCTAAATCTGAATTAGTGAAAAGTTGGAAACTATTAAACGAAATTGTAGTGAAATAAAACTAATAATTAGTATAAATTTTCACTCAAGTGAAAAATTCTCCCGAATCACCTGATAGTTTCGTTTTTTATGGGTGTAGATTATTTGTGATGAATATTCGTTCCTTATCATAATTTGATTATTACTTTCAGAATACTGAAGGAATAACCAAATAGAACATTTCTCATACTTAAGGGGTATTACTATATAGGTGAGAAGTTTGCCTTGGTAAACCACGCAGTCAGGTGTAATAGTACGAAATTTCGAAAATCGGATTGTTTGCGACCTAATTTAGCTCCCAACTCTTCTACATACATATATCATCCAAATTAATAATTCAATCAAAATAGCACTCTCTTGGTTTTCGATAAAGTTAAGTTGATATTTAAATATATTAACATATTTTAAGCTAAAAGTAAAGTGTCATCTCATTTCAAAATATCACAATTATATATAGACATAAACTTTATAAGTTTATTTTTTCTTTTTCCAGTATCTTTTAGATTTAATTTCCACTAAGGAATATAGTAGAGCGAGTAAAAAATAGCATTATTTAAAAGTTTTTTTCTGAATGCAGATTATGCTCATGAAACAAATTTTAAACCATCTAACTTGATCTTTTAATCTCACTTCTTATAAGATAAAAGCTTTTGAGTTCTTCATAAAAGAAGCAATTTCTCTTGTAAGTTTCGTTGCACTTTAAATAAATTTGTATGCAGGATTAACATAATTAGAGAGCTTTTATATTTTGCGATCATCTTATTTTTTTAAAGCTTTCAACTTTAGTTTAGTAGATTTATTTGAAGTGAAACTATAAACACACAAAGAAGCAAAATTATGATCTTTATAACAGATAATTACAAGGAATTAAAATATTCTTAAATTCCAAACCATTCTTTTTATAAATATTTGAATGTTATAATTCTCCTGTAATTTATGCAGGGTTGATCGTAAATTGCAAAGTGATGCGACAATAATTCTAGGCGTGAAACAAGGCTGGAAGCTGTAAATTGAAAATCTATACTGCACTTTGTGTATTGCACTCGCAGGTACTGCAGGTCAAATATTTCACAGGCAATTTTCAATGCGACTTAAGAAGTTTTAAACATTTGCGTCAGTAATTAATTACATATATTAAAGCAACTATTAAATAATAATAATGTTGGAAAAATTTCTAAAAACAAATGCATGTGATATCATTTTGGAGGAAAACATTTTGTATACTGACCTTTACAGAAAATATAGATAGATGCTCTACAGAAATAATAGGTTTCTGCGGATTGAAATTGAGAGGGTAACAAATTGTTTTTGATGACAAGTAGAGACAAGATTTCAGTAAAGAAAAAACGTCACTGGCAGAGTATAAAATTTTAATTTGTGGAATATCTTTATAATCGAATTTTTTAAACTCTTTTTTACACATTTAAAGTTGTTTATTCTCCATATCAAGAGAAGAGAGATTTGGGTTTACCATTTCGGCGAAACTGTTTTCGTTTAAGATAAATGTAGGTCAAAATATAGGTCGGTGTCATTTCCTCGGGAGAGAATTGCTATTTTACACTGCGCTTACTCAGCTATACACTTTGAAAGATATTCAATTTAAAAATAAAGTTAGTTGTGCGATTTTCTCAAAAAGATGATGTTACTAACTTTAAAAATGTCTCTCAGTGGGAGTATATTGTATTATATTTACGGCAATATTTTTATAACCTTATGAACCACAATTTTGCAATGCCCGTGTAACAAATACGCGTATATTATTTGAAATTCGTGAAGGATCTAATAATCCTGGGAAATAGTTCAATCGTCCGCATTATTTCCGGTAAAGGTCGGAGGGACACAGTTTGGATCAAAGGGGGAGGTCAGAGGGCAGAGGGAAATGAAGCGATCGACTGCCTTGAAAACACACTTGCCTTGAAAGTCAACCACGTTGATGCAAAATGAAATCTCTGAATTTTAGCAAATTACTCCCTTTAATTTACTAATATAATAATTCCCTAATGAATACACAAATGTTTGTCGCTCGTTTTGTGGCTAATATCGAAACATACCGATTTTTATTGGGATAATATATTATGAACTGTCCATATCATGATTGAAAAGTTCTGAACGTTCAAATGAACGAATTTTTGTATTGATTGTATTTGTAACTATAAAAAGTTTTTAAATATTGATTTATTTACATTGAAAATAATAAAGAATTAAATAAACTTGTAATCCCGATTGTCATTTTTAGTTGGCACAATATTTCTGGATAAAATATAATTTGGAAAAAATATTTCGTTCATTTGAACGTTCGAAACTTTATTCATATTCCATATCTGAAAAATCTTTTTTAAAATTTGGGGCGGAAATTTTTTTCCAATTATTTCGGCAAAAATTCTTTTTACGTATTCGAATGTGAATAGAGTTTCGAACGTTCAAATAAACGAAATATTTTTTTCAAATTATATTTTATCCAGAAATATTGTACCAACTAAAAATAACAATCAGGATTGCAAGTTTATTTAATCTTTATTATTTTCAATGTAAATGAATCAATATTTAAAAGCTTTTTATAGTTACAAATACAATCAATACAAAAATTCGTTCATTTGAATGTTCAGAACTCTTCAATCATGTGTTCGAAAGCTTTATTAATGAAAATTTCAAATTATCAAGATAAGCGATTAAATTTAACTAATTATTGATTTCACATTGAGTTGTACAAAGTAAATTAATTACAGAGAACAGAAAACTTTCAGTTCATTAAATTAATAGAAATTACTCACGAATGAACTAACTTTTAGAGCGGGTGCAAATAAAATGTATAACTTGTAAAAACTTATTTCATGAGTAGATATTATTTTAAAAGAAATAAGTATTGTTTCTTTATCGTTTTTAAAATATTTTTAACAGTTCCATTTAAATAATTTTTTATTTTCTTTCGTATTTATTTTATAGTAAAACAAGTTTTCTCGAAGATAGCTTTTTCACTTTAATTGAGTTTCTCTACTTAAAGTAGGAGCTTAGCTATACTATATAAGTTTTGATAGTTTGTAAAGCTTTTAGCCGATCGGTGCATTTTTAAGAAAAGTGAACCATGAAGAGGTTCAAAACAATTCTTGTTATAATACTCATTAATTTTTGCGCGACTTTATAAATTAAATTTTTAATGAATCAAAGTTTTTAGATAAAGTATAAAAGATATTGGCCAAGTTTGAACAAAAAAGTTTTAATTTTATGTAGGTTGTGATTAATAAAATCTTTCAAATATGAAATTGCATACCGTATTATCTTAAGGTGTTATATCTACTTAAATTATGGAATTCTTCATGATTTTTTTTAGCCATGTTGACAACATTTTATTGAAATATATTACACGGTATCGATTAGTACATGTTTTTATAATGAGAAAATCTTGACAACTGGGAGAAATGTGTCCGTTACCGCAAAACACTATTTTAATCATCACTTGCGGTGAGCATAATAACTCTGGAATGGCTCATCTGAAATCAAAAGACCACAAATAGTCTATTTCTATACGGAGTTCTTAAAAGGAAGGATTTTCAGTTGGACTAAAATTTCCATTTTTTTTTAGATTAAAAAATCGAATTTTTGGAACCTTGAAAATCAAACTTTTTTGAAAAACTCGCCATTTGAAAAAAAAAATAAAAATTTCACTAAACTTTTGGTTTACGAGCTCCGTATAGGAATATAATAATAAAATCTTTTTTTTTTTTAATTTCAGATGAGCCATTCCAAAGTTATCATGCTTACCACAAATGATATAAAAAAAACTGTTTTGAAAAATGAAAAATCGCTTAATTTAAGTAGATGAAATATTTTAAAATAATTTATTCCCTCAAAATAAAAGTTAAACCACATTTTTTTCAATATATCGATAAAGTTGAAAAAACTTATTATACCGCACGATGAAGAGTTAATGTTTCACGCGCGTACAACTCTGTTTACACAATAAACTTGAACGACAGCAGCACACATTTCAAATGAATTCTCAAGAACTCTTGAGCGCGCATCGCCGCAACCCATAGAAAGAAAGGTAATGATAACACAGGACTTACCTGTGAGAGGGGGCGAAGAACCTTCGGGGTCAACAGGTAGTAATGTAGCGACGTAAACAGTGGGATAAGGTCGGTAGAGTTCTTTGGAAGTAAAGCGCCGCTATAGTCACAAGTCAAAGAGATAAAAGGATGTCACAGGTGCTGGACCAGTGGAAGTCGCACCAGCTAAGCTGGTAACCCTGGTAGCGTGTTTTCCTGTAACGTGGGATTTTCTTTTGTCTTGTTGTAAGTATCGTTTCTCGAACAAGTCAGGAAAGCGGACGAGCTAGCTCTGTCCGGTTCTCTGGTGCTGTGCCGGGTGCTATCCTCAGCCAGCGTTATCATGGCGGCTGCGCTCTGCACAACTCTGGTGCAAACCTCCACCTAGCTTCCTTGCTTCTGCCTCTGTTTATCTCTTACTACTTGTACCTGAATGCATTATTGCCGGTAGTAGTACCTACGTGACCTGCTGAGACGAAGCCCGTAATCTTCAGGATAAGCTGTAGGGTAGACCGAACAACGATAGTAGCTGAAATCTTGATAATAAGAAGGATGAGATGGTGTATTAGTGCTAGAAAAAATGTCATTGACTTCGTTAATGCTTATTTGTCCTTTCTTCTAACGTTTTCCAATTCTAACGCATTCTCTTCTGTTTTCATCTCCTGATACCAGCAGTAAAAACGACGAAGTATTATAATTTTATGTAATGGATCCCTTTTTAATATTTCGAGTTGGATAATTGCAAAAATGTTGATGTTTTATGAGCCTGAAGTTCAATTTATTGGCTATTTGATTATCAAACATCATCATTTATATATTGTATATTGTTTGTAAAATTTGGATATTGTTATAGTGTATAGGAAGTATTTGCATATAATGCATCAGAGGACTTACTCAACATATTACTCTATAAAAACTTTCTATTAAGTTTCAAAAGATATTACTTCTATCCGAATCGTATACTCTTATACACACGAGACATATTGAATTTATGTGCAGACTTATATAATACTGTCCACATATCGAGAGAGTTTGGGAAGTAAGCTAAGCTATATAGAAACTTTAATTTGATTTTCAACTTTTTAGAGATTTCAGCACCAATTTCAATAAACTTAGATTATTATTTTGAGTAGTTTTTACTGTTTAGGAAGTGCTTTCTCTTAAAGCTGACTTTTTACGTCGTGCAGTTTCCTAATCCCCGGAGATTTGACGTTCTTCATGAATAATGTCGTCTTCTATTTTCCACATTCTGTTTTGAATAGAAGTTCGTTACTAAAAACCTGCAGTGACACTTGGAACAAAACTTAGCCGCATGAAAAACGTAAGATCTTAAGAAGATCGAGAAATCTCGTACGTGTAACGAATGAAAGATTTGACCTCGTTTTCTCTGTACTACTTTGAAATTGGGACGATTCGGTTCTGAGTCTGGTCAAAAATAAGTTTTTCAATGATATCAAAGACCATTATTCTTAAAATCCTTGAAGAAAAATCCATGAATCTTGTAAGTGAAAAGTTTTGTTATATAGTTTCTCTAGCAGAAAGCATTTCAAATAAATAAGTGGAAAAATCAACAAATAAAATAAAGAATTCGCAGTGTGTAAAATATAAAATTTTGATTTTATTGTTCGCAGGAATATCCATTATTTTCACTTAGCTTATATGATAATTAAGCGGTAACATTTACTCTAAGCCAGAGGCTTTCTACATCTAGTAATGCGTATGTAGGTATAACAATCAGCAACACGTGTATTATTCGAAGGCTTTCATTGTCAGTGGTTTCCTCTCTGCGTATATTGCAGCGGTACCATCCTGAAGTACCCAAGTTAGCCAACCAACTAGCAGTAGTGGCTGACCTAATAGTCCTTATACTACTTGGAGTCAGGTTATCACGTCATAAGGTTGAATTTCTAAAGACTGTTTTCTCTGACCTCTTCCACAATATAGATATTACATATTCAAGTGAGTTTGCACATGGTTTCAGAGCAAGAAAACTTTGGAATTACTATAGAAGGGAAAATTTACACTAGCAACTCTCCACACGATTAATTTCTTGTTTTTGCATTCCCTTTCTATAAAAGCATGGGCGTCATAAATTATATCTTGAATCTGTTTTCAATCTCCTTAAAATCACTTAAAATATTTTAAAGGGTTTCAACAACAGTGTGTTGTATATTTTCGAGATATATGGTAACATTACTGTTTTTAGATAACTTTTACTTCTAGTAAATATAGGTACAAATTATAGTATATTAAATTTTGAAATGTCACTCAATATACCCTTCCTTGACAGACATGAAATTCCAGTTATGAAAGGAAGTATATTGTTTTGGGAAGTTCTCTACATAAGCTGCATTCTATGCAGTGTTTACATTTTCTGTAATTATGATTTGATGAGGAATATATGACAGTAGACATTGACGCATCTAACACATATATTTATACACATACATAAAATAATTAATGAAGGTACTATTCAGTTTTATTAATTAAGAAGAGTACTAATGGGGAAAAAATATTCAACAGAGATTCTGAAGATGGATCACTTTGTAGACAAAAAGCTCCGGGCAAAAGAGTGTCGTTTAGAGAGAACGGTTTGCCATTAACAATATACCTCTCAAGGGGCTGCAGACACTAATTATACAAATGACTTATCTATATAAACAACTGGTGATACCTGAAATTCAAAAATTTAATTAACTAGAATATTAAATTGAATGAAATCAATCTTCATACACATATAATTTTACTCCTTATTTACTGTTGAAGATGTTGAAAATGTTTATCCTTAATTGTGCAATGCATCTCAAGTTATTTACCTGTGTCGAGTGAGAAACTACAATTCTCCTTTCCATTTCTCTCGCTTCGTTAAATAAGACTTTCACTCGTTAATGTCTCTCTCGAGAAAATTTTAACCAAGCAAATTTCATTTATATATCTTACCTTCTTGAGTTCGTGATGCTCTCAATTTTCCTCTGCGTGACGTACTTAATATGAGAAGAATCTTAAGTGAGATAAATTGGAGTTTAAGAGAATTAAGTTCTCTACGTAATCGAAAAAGTGACTCCTACCTATATATAACTTTTTTAAAAATAGTAAGAGTAATCTTCTTTTTAAACTTTTGACCAAGCTCTTGAAAAGTATAATCAAAGTTCCTATTGAATCATTATAGTAAACTAGTAGGATACGTAAAGAGATAAATCTTTTGATAATTTAGACTGCATTATAATTTGAATAAATTAGCAAAGTAAAAGATCTACTTGCAAAGTTTAAATTAATTCAGTTAAGCAAAAAATAACGGAAAATAACAAAACATGATCGTGACTGAATATGAGTAACGAACAAAGTTTTTACTCTTCAGCAGTATTTTGAGCTAGTTAAACGAGAAAGTTACAATCTTGGCGTCTATTTATTTCTATTTCTTCTTCTCATAATCTCCAACTATAATCTTACTTACTAATGAGAATTCTTTTTAATTGAATGAAGTATTCTAACTGCAAAACTGAAAAAATGTCGATAGTTTGAGTCTCCTATAATCCAAAGTTTCTATTATTGTCTAAATGTTTAAAGACTATTAAGAATTAATACACTTGGCTAAAATTAGCTAAGTTACTTAGCTTTCATGCTCTATAAAATCTCGCCTGAATTTTCAAATAGAATGCAAACTACGATTTTGAATAGCATTGCCGACGGCGGTATTCCTTTCTTTCTACGTGACTAGGAAGAAGTCCACAAAACTTAGTATGTTTTCAGAATACAAATGTTTGTGTTCAAAGTAGAATACGAAATTTTATACATGGGAATCTTTATAGTTCAGATATAACAGCAGCCTGAAAATGTGCAAATACATTTATCGCCAGTAATCGCATGGCTCATTTATTATTTTCTGACAAAAATTTTGTTTACAAATTTTTAAGTCTTTCTTTACTGTTGTTTCCCTTACAATATTTAAACTTAAAATTATACCATAAGAAATGAAGCCTTAGAGATATTGTTTAGATATACATCTAATTATACAGAGTTCGCATTTGAAATTCCGATACAGAGAAATGTTTGATAAAACATAGAAGCCATTGGGTGTACAAATCACAGTTTCCACTTTCATCAGTCAGTTCAATTTCAATTCTATCGTTAAAGTATGGGTATCGATCATGTACCTTGTTATGCAAATCAAGCAGCTTGTATATACTGCTTGACTATATATGTATATGATGCACAAGCTTTGATTGAAATGAACTAATTGAATGTATTCATCTTCATTTCTTATATCTAAATGATTTGACCTTAATTGTGAAACAATATTCCTCATATATCCAATGCTTTCTAAAATTTGGAAATTGCAGAAAGATCTTCGTAATATATTAAAGCGAGTCTTTAAGAAACTTTCACTGATGATTCTCTCGATCTGAATAGAGCTATAATTTCATCTGTCTTTTCAAGGAAACATAGGAATGTTCTATTGTGTAGCTACATCCATTCATCGACCATGACATGATGAGACTTAATAAATTGTTTCTTCGCATGTTGTAACCCAAAAATTTCTCGTGATTTTATTTTATTCTCGTCGAATTCAGTGTAAATTTGTATCAGATGCTAGAAACGAGAAGAAACCAGCTGCATTTCCATTCGCACTCTGGCCTGAAATTGTAAACAGAAGCTATAGCTTCTAAGTGCAGTTTTCCAATGTGCGCAGATTGGCAATCGTTTTATATAAGCTATTATCAAGACGCTCTGCATGTTTATGAGAAAAGTTTTTGCAGTTGTTCTGTTTCTATCTAGAGAGAGAACTCTGGAAAATAAAACCTAATTTGACTGGCAGGTAATGAAAGGAGTACACTTAATTGTTTCTGAATTGGAGCAAAGTGGAGGTTAGCCGCATTTTAGAAACTCTGCAAGTGTATTACATCCGGTGCAGACTAAGGGTTAGGTACTGATACCTGTTGCGAAGAGTTGACATGCCTCAAACAATGTGCGAACACAATTTCATCGTTGACTGTAGTGTAGTACTAAACTTTCTCTCTCAGAAACATTGTTCCTCTAAATAACATATTTATTCCGAGGTTTTCCTCAATTCAGTATCAACTCCTCAGTATCAACTCTGAATCGCTAGACTATTGAATTTTGAATTCACCGATTTTTATATCTAATAAAAGTGACGTTACCATGTCTAAAAATATAGAACACATTTTTGTCGAGCACCTGATTGGTTTTTTGGAAACTGCGCGAATTATATGAATAATGTGCCGTATTTTAAAACTATTTCTAAATCATGTGTTTCTCTTGAATGCTTGGGAAACAAAGGATAAAAGTGGGATTTCTCCCGCCTTTTGTACTTTGTTTTCCAAGCATAGAAGAAAGACACACTACTTCCGAATTCGGGACTGCTGAAGAAAGTTTAATTCAGTTTGAGAAACTGTCGACGAAGCAATCGTAATCACGAAGAACGCGGTGTACTATACAGGAGTTAATTCGATTGCCTTGTTACCTGCGATAACTCGGTGGTAAGCAGTCAGCTGGGAACAAGTCTCCCTCATGTTATTGACTTTCCAACTTGCCAGAACATATCCGGAAACGTGTGGAACTGATGAGAAGCTCCCTCGCCTTCTTATTGGGGTCGTTCATCGAACACAAAAGCAAACAAAGAAAAGTTTATCTGTCAGTTCTCTATTTGAGAAGTGTACGGAGATGAGTAGGTGAAACGGCAAATTCTAATAGAGAAAGGGAGTTAGTGCAGAGAAAAGAGTAAGGAGGAGGAGAATATAATACGAAAACCACATCTCGTACTCCACACTTGCGACGTATAGCAGGTGTTGCAAATTTGCGTTTTCACGAAAATCATGACGTTGGGATGTTCGTATATTTCTGTCGGAAAAGAATAAAAGAACTAGAAGTGTCTGAAATATGGCCCTCACTGTTAACTGGAAATGTTTTTCTTCTCGGCATACATCGAGATTAAATCTCGATTTATGCCACATATGTATGCTACATATTTGCAGTATTTTATTATGTCCTATTTATTTTGTGAATCTTGGTCTGCTCTATTCAGATTCTTAAAGAATTAAGTGGGTTTTCAAATGTCAAATTGTATAATGTTCACAAATGGTAGAAAAGATCAACAGACAATTCATAATAACTTTTTTATTATTATTTGCGAATATGCGCTGATTGGAATTAGCGGTATACTTATCGTTGATGCAGATTAAGAGAGTGGCCTTTGTGGCAGTAATAATGCACATAACTGAATATTAAATGTTAGTGTGACGAAATTATAATCATCTATTAACTACATCAGGTTTCAAAGTTTGTGACAGTGAATTAGATTCGAATTTAGAGCTTCCTTAATGCTTAAGATTCACGTGACACTACGGTAATATAGAGTATAATGCCGCCTAAGAGAATAAATCATATACCGGATAATTTCAAAATGAAAGGGACTTTGATTTGATACTAGCTTTACTGTTTGAGTAAGCTTCGTATATTATGAAAGGATTTGAATAATGTATATTGATTAAATCGGGTTGAGCTATCTTCTCTCGGAAAACTAAACTGTTATTTCAAATTTCATTTTTTCTGGTCCTTCGTCACATTTAATAATGTAAATTTCATGAAACCTTCTCAATTACAAAGGGTTTAATTGCAAAACTTTTGGTTTAATAATTATTCATAGAAAAACATGTATAATGAATAAGCATTATGTAAAGAACGTAAATATGGACGTTCGTACACTATTATATTTTTGAAAAAGTTAAAATTGAGAGAGAAAAAACGGGTTTATATAAATTTGCTCATAACACTATAATAATAAAATAATTAAATTCCAAGGAATGAGATATAATCTTTAGAACTCTGTTTTTTACTAGCATTTTACTAGTTTTTTAGTTAGCATTTGAGAAACTGCAATTTTGCTTGTCAGAGTAATTTTATGTGTCAGTTAAAGTGGTGACCCGAATTGTCTTGCTATATTCGTGAGTTGAGATTTTACCACTGACTGGACAGCTTCCAGATTTACGAAGACAATTCATGATTTGTGGTTCGTGCTCTGGACACACCCCCTAGAGAGTACGTACCTCATTAGCATATAGTGACTGCAATCCTAGTAATTTTATAATTCCCACTTGCAATGTACTGTAAAAAAAGATACATTTTAATTTTCATCAAATAATATATATAATCCTGTAGAATTTCTTAATATATATTATATATATATTTTTTTTGTCATACGCCGTTTAAAATCAGTATTAAGAGCTCGTTTGTTTTAAATTCAGAGGCTATAAAATTATTGATTGTGAGGTACAAGTAATCAAAATATGATTTATTTGACGTCGATGGGTCGATAGTTCATCCTTAAAGTTTTCATTTTCGAAGTACATCTATACGTGACTCGAGTACGTAACGAATGAGTAGATAGGGGAGAAATTACCATCCATTCCTATATATTCACAATTGTCTTAAATCTACCATATGTGGTTCAGGAATGAGAAAAAAAGAGAGCAGTGATCGCAAAATAAATAAAGTAAAAAATACTTTTCGAAATTTCTTTTATTTGTTTTTCTTCAGAAATATATCCCAGGATTGAAATAAAATATTTTTAAGTCGAAGTATTTAGAAGGGAATATATGACTTTAAAAAATATCTCACTTTTCGCGATGAAAGTACGTAATGAAAATAATGAGTGAAAATAATAATTCTTACTCAGTATTTTAATTAAAACGAAAATAAAACTAGAGCTGGGATGGTTAGAAAATTGTGAAAAAATGAATTTTTAGCGAGATTAGAATATTTAATTACAAAGAAACTTCTTAATTTTTTGAAGTAAATATTTTTATGAAATACAAAACTGTGTAACATTTTTATAGGAATTTTTTATATCAATTTTTTGATGAAAAAAATTGTAATAGAACTTCAATAGTACTTTATCTTCTATCCTTTTCCTTTCTTTCTTAAAGTGTCCGCATTTTATTCGTGATCTGATTTGTTGAGAGATGGTCACGTGGGATCGTCACAAATGCGAGCTGTGATGTTCTAATACAGAGAAATTTTATATTCGGGATTCCCCTCCAAGAATATAATCTTGTTGATAAGACAATGGTCAAAGGTATAAAGTGGGAGTAATTTATTATTCTGTAGCCAGAAGATTATCAAACTATTCAAATATCTGATCAGTCTGCAATTATCAGTCTTAATGTTAAGATTATACATTGTGAAAAACAACAGTTAATGAAAGAGATAAATTTGTAAGCTGAAAATATTTTCAGGTAAGTTTTTATAGTTCTTTTGCCTCGATTATTTATAACATATATTTTAATTGTGGCGAATCAAGTCTTTCAACAAATGTAATGCATAGATTTCTTTTATTTAAAGGAACAACAATTTTTGGTAATAAAATTCCTTATCTAAAATTAATACGTGCTGATTAGACATATCGACACATGTATGTGAATTTCACTATTCTAAAGATAAAATTCACGTCAGTGCACAATCTTTTATCAAAGTTTCTTGTTATTTCGTGTTAAAATGTTTTGTGAGTTTTGTTCAAGGTTTATACGCGTATAAAAATTGTAGTTTCTTTTCGTAACTAGTGTTTTTTTCATTTATATTTTGGGATTCATTAATTCTTACAGGAAAGAAAATGATTTCATCATGGACGTGTTTTACCATCTTTTTTATTATAACTTTAACTTCATTAGTTCATGGAAGTTCAGTAAATGTGACCCCCTCAGCAAATAAAGATTCACCGAAAAATGTAGAAGGTATGCACATCTTAAATATACATATGACGCTAAAAATTACTTTTATTTTTATTCAAACAATTCTATGTGTTTTAGATAATGTAAATGTTAAAAATCTTCAACTAGTCAAACGAGAAGATTGGCTTGCCCAACCTTCACTAGAACCTCTCAAACCTCTCATATTGCCTGTGAAATATGTTTTCATCAGCCACACTACTTCAAAAGACTGTTACTCTAATGCGGCTTGCATAAGAAATGTCCGAATGATACAAACGTATCATATAGAAACCATGAACTGGACAGATATTGCCTACAATTTTCTCGTTGGTGGTGATGGTCGCGCATATGTTGGTCGTGATTGGGATTATGAAGGAGCCCATACATATCATTATAATAATATCAGCATTGGTATATCGTTCATCGGAAATTTTAATGAGGTTACACCAAAGGAAGATCAGCTCGAAGCTGCTCAAAAGCTGATTGAATTAGGTGTGAAATTGGGCAAAATAAGCGAGGATTATGTACTCTTGGGCCATCGACAGGTTGCGAAAACTTTGAGTCCTGGTGATATCCTTTATGGTATCATCCAAACTTGGCCACACTGGAAAGAAGTTATTAGCAACCCAGGAGAACCCATCAGTATCGCGAAACCATAATTACATCATATATTCGAAGCGAGAATAGTCACACGAGATCAGCATTGGTATATCGTTCATTGGAACTTTTAATGAGTTTGCACCAACGAAAAATCAGCTCGGAGCTGCTCAAAAGCTCATACAAAATAAGAGAGGATTATGTACTCTTGGGACATCGACAGGTTGCGAAAAATTTGAGCCCTGGTGATGTCCTTTATGGTATCATCCAAACTTGGCCACAATGGACTCCAAAAATTAATTAAATAGCTTTTTTTTTGCAAAATGTTATAATTAAATTAATGTGTGAGATTGAGTAATATCAATTAATAATTATATATTGATAAACATTATTTTACGTTATACTAAATATTTTCTTAATCCCCTTCCAAATTAAAGAAATTATATGCAGAGAAAGAATTATTCTGCTTTCTAAATACTATTGAAGTTTTTGTACATTTGTACATTGTAACAAATTGCCAAAGCGATTTTCGTATCCGGGAAAGTTTCTGCAAACCGTAATCTATAAATTTATTGTTTGACTGTTAAAATAGCCTAGTGTTGGAAACTATTATAATATTCTATGCTCAAAGTTTGCACTAGATAGTCTTTTTGATATTAATAGTGATGCCTCTTTAACTACAGTTAAGATACTAGAACTATAAGTATTGAATATTAAATTTAATTAACAGCCAGAACTTGAGACAAAATTTTCGGTACTCACAGAAGTTTTTTATAGTCGTGTATTCTAAACTACACTAAAGTATTAAATGAATACTTTGCTTCTCGCCAAAAAATTAAAAACCGAACATTTCGTGCAAAATTTAAATATCATTGTTCTACTAATTGCTTACAAAAATCGCCTATATATATATATTGATGATCCGCGTTGCACTATAATATTATATTACTGCGTCACGGGATCAACTGTTCATTTCTAATTAACCGATATTTAGAAGTGTTAATAATTATCGTCCCATAAGGGGTTAACATCGTTCATTCACTTGGAACATCATTTAAATACATACTCATACACACCAGTGTTATTTCATGCGTAATAATTGCATAGATGCAAATTTAACTATATAAATCAATAAAATATTTATAATTAGACTAAAATTAGGTTTTTAATTGTTTAAAGTTATTCAAAATATAATTATAAGAGAATTAATGAGATTTCATGGAATTTTGAGTAATTGAAAAATATTTAAGGACATTTTAAAGAATATTATGAGATTTTATGAAATTTCATTAGATTTTATAGGATGTTAAAGGGATTTTAAGTAGTTTTATGAAACTATTGAAATCCCTGACAATATTTTTAAATCTTTTGACTTTAAATTGTTTAAATCCTCTGAATCTTTTTAGTAAAAGAAGTGCAAAAACGAGAACATTAATCCCGCGCATAGCGTGTGAATCATAGTTACTAATATGTATCTTAAAATTTTCTATGACAAAATGAAAATAGTTTTACTTTAACTTTATACCCAGTATGTCGTCTTCTCACAAAAGACAAACTAATTTCTCTCTGCCGCTTTGATGCATCGAGGCTTTACTGTTTATGTCGTAAAGCTCTTTTTATTTCTCCTGCAACCACTCGATTACACTGTAAACTGCAACGTTCCAACTGGATAGATCGTTAAAATAAATCGCTCGATTCTTTATGTTCAGAAATTTCACCCTCCTATAAGATATCCCCTCACGTACAAAAATGCATAGTTATACTGATTATGTAGAGTGTCAACTATAAGATAGCCTTTTAGGATTATAGTCAACCTAAATTCTGAGATAGTAAATCCCTATATTTAAATTAAATATCTAGATATTCAGCTTGACTATCTTTGAAGGCTGTCCTCTTTGCAGACATACATACATACAGACACTGACGTAAAAGCCGCTTTTTCTCACTCATAGGATCTCAAAACGTAGAGATTTGATGAAAATTGCGAAAGAGATTTTTCACATGAAACCAATACCTTCATACCAAGTTGAATTTCGTAATCCTTTCACGAGTAGAAAAATGTAAAAAAACTCGTAACTTTTTTTATTTTCTGTGAGAGGTTTTCTGTAGAACCTATTGATCGACGCTATTTCCTTTTCCAATAACTCGACTCCTCGTGTAAACAGTCAAGCTTAGAACGCTCTATATATGAACTGCTTTTGAAAAATGAACTTTTCCTCAAACTTTGTGCCAAATGTCAGTGAACAGAAAGCAATTGAAGCCGGACAATAGCTCTTTCGAAAAGTTCTTTTCAGTTCACATAGGTCATCCATTATGCAAATACAGAGTTCACTATTACTCAGTCATTATCAATTATATATTAATTTTATGAATTTCGTCCATACAAATGATATTACATATTTAGTCTCTCGCAGTTCATATTAGCTGCACTCGACACACTGAAAATTATATATTTCGCCGCTCTCTAAATCTGAATTAGTGGAAAGTGAGTCACTAATTTAATTTAGTAAAAAATTCTACTAATTGTTAGTTATTTTTAACTAAAACTTTAGTGAAAAGTTGAAAACTACGAATTGAAATAGTGAAATACAACTAATAATTAGTAAAAATTTTGACTAAAGTAAATTAGTGGCTCACTTTTCACTAATTCAGATTTAGAGAGCGTCATATATATTTAAATATAAACATCTACTGAAGCATTACAGAGCAGAGTGAGTTATATACCTGTCTTCACTGCTAACTTTTAATATCTCGAGTTTATAACATCGGTGCCGCGAACTCATCATAATTTCAAAAAGAGGCACCGTAAAAATGTTGTTTCGATCTTGATGTCAGTACATGCAGGCAGTTTCAAGTTAAATTAGTAGTTGAAATTGGACAGGAAATCATTCTGAAAGTTCGCTGCAAACTTTGCATATATTTGTATGTTGCCGTTACGTGCGTCTTCCTTTTTATGTAGGATACAATTTCGTCTGATTACATACGTGATCCTCAGGGTTCGTTCAATCAGAAATAGTAACTTTTGATGGCATTATCGAAGTAAACGCTAAAGTTTTATATTCTTTTCGCGTTCAAAATGGTTTTCGAGAGGATTGCACTTCTTCGAAATTGATCTAATCCGAAGGAAATTTTCAATCCAAATGATTCTGAGGTTTACCTTTCAATCCTTTTTAAAACGGATAGGAATCCTTTTTTCACACTTGGATTCAGTCAGATTGGCAATCTTTTTTCGCCTTCAGATTAGATCAAATTCATGCGGATAGGAATTTCTGTTCCGACTTCGGATTATATCAGAATAAAGCTGTTTATTTCGGATACAAATTCTCTAAAGAAATAGATTCTAAAGAATAGAATTTTTTTTCCAAAATATTCGCCAGGTGCTTAAAGTTGTGAGTGTAATTCTCAATACATCATCATTTTGCATCTTCTTCTTTTCACGTGTACCACACGTGAAATAAAAATGATCTCAGTTTTAAAAATTTTTTCTTCTAGTCCATTTTTCTCAGTTTATTTCACGGCAACTTTTATTTAATGAAGAGGATAATCAGTCCTGAACTCGAGGGCGAGATCTCTGATTCGGTTAAATAAATCTCACGTGCGAAAGTCATTTACGCTCGCAAACAAACTTGATTACTTTTCGTTCGTTTTTAGCGTAATATTCAGACTAAGGATGCTTAAAGGCTGCTACAATAATCACTCTTATCACGAACATCTCGTAATTACCTGCGCGAGAAAACCCTGAAAGAAGAAAAACCCAAGAGTTTATTCACCTCCATGCCTGTGAGCTGTGAGGAAAACTTCTCACCCCTAAAGCGGAAATAGTTTGCGGAAAACGGAAGCTACCCTGGTATCGGTTTCTTGTAGAGGATAATTTAGTTTCCAAAGGTTACACTCGGGTATCTGCACACTAGTATACGGCGCGACCAGTCGATCAACGTGCATCACCGACAATTTGATTATACAAGAGGACAAAGTGGAACTTCGCGAGTTTCTCCACGCAAAACCCCAGATGCTGCTTCGTTGAACTTCGCTCTATCGATCGTCTCAGGTCTCGTTTGAGGAAAATTCGTAATTCTCGTTCATGCTTCAGGTGATTTACAAATTCGATGAGGCACGCAACTAACCACGTAACCCTTTGCATATATATATGGAGTCTTCGTTCCTTTATAAGTTCCAGACTTTTCTGAGTACAAACAAAATTTTCAATCCTCCAACCACTTCGGAATCCCCCTCACCCCTGCTACGTTTAAGAATTTTTCTAGTTCTTAATTTGAAGGAATTTAAGGAGATTTAAAAATTGACCATCACTTGTCTAATGTATTCCAGAATTACTTTTATTATTATTTCATGGAAAATAGTGGAACCTTTTACGCTCTGATTTAATTCAAAGCCCGACTTCTCTATAATATATTGGTCATTAAATCCTGAGAGTCCATTATTTCTCGCCTTTTATTTACATTTATTTCACAAAAGGAAAATTTAAACCGCATATGAAGAAGTTCGGTCTAATTAATACGGAGACCTTCATAAATCATTGGGATAAAAAAGGAATTTATTTTAGAAATTTTTCCAATAAAGCTATATTTCAAGATATCAAGAATTGTCGATTGCCTTAATTTTTCATCATTTTATTCTTATCAATAAAAATTTCAAGTCCAAATGAGAACAAAGAAATTAATTTTAGAAACCTTCGTCTATTAAATGGGACATTAGTTAAATTTTTCGAAATTCACATTAAAAGTTCTACAGGTCGCGGTAAATACATTTTCAACGGGTCATTGATGCAATTAATGGACCAGACGTGAGCTCTTATTTACATGCAACAAAGTTCAGTTCAGTGCATTTAATATGAATTTTATTTTACTGCTTATTTGAATCACGAGTCTGGAATCAACAAGAAAAGCATATTTCAAATTAAAAATTACAGATTTTAGAGGAGGACTTTCTAATAAGTCATACAAATGTATATTTAAAAGAAGAGAGACAGCTTTATTCAGATAAATAAAAAGTATAATGTCCATGACTTAAATGTGTAACTATTTTAATATTTGTTTTTACTGTGTATTCACGAGAAATACGCTTCCTTTTACCGCATTGATATCGCAAACTTTATTGCCGTATACCTGTGTGCATAATAGCAGCAGTAAAGGATAAATGCTGCGCCATGCGGTCATTAAAGCTTCTAGAAAAGTGTGTCTGAGTAGGATTGGGCTTTTTTTCTCGTTTTGTGCACTTTACGATTTTATTCCACTATTCCAAGAAAAGGAAGTTTGGTCATAAGTGAAGATTGAATTTAAAGAAATAAGAGAAAAGCGTCAAGAGCATAAAATTTTACGCCTGATTCAAAATGCAAAAGATGTAAAAACATGCTTCAACCCCCACTGTAATTCTTATAAACGTCCTAGAAAATTCAATGCAGCTTATAAATTGTGAAGTGATTTTGGTTGTAAGTTTGTAACTGCAATGCTTACACGGCAGCAAAAAGATTAAATTTTATATTAGACCGTCTTTGCAAGATTTACTATCATCGTGAGAAAATGGGGAAAAAGGAAAACTCACAAAAGAGAAAAATTACATAATTTCTATATTCCATAAAGAGCATTCAATATCATTTCGAACATCAAAAGCGGAATTGATTCGCATCGAATGGTATTAAAATTTCTAATGTCATTCTATGCCTTCCTTAAAAATTAATCACAGTAAAGAATTTACATTTTTCCTGTTCACTAGTTCAACATAACAATAAATAACATCCATATTTTTTCTTTCCATAACATAAACTGGATGAAAATAAAATTACACGGAGTATTCTAAAAAGCGATGTTGAATAACCTGTTGCATTTATATTAAAAGCGGAACGTTTTTAGGGCGTCCTAAAAATGTCTTGGGATATTCGTGCGCACTCTGGACAACAAAGAGATATTGCTAATTATTTTGGAATTATAGCCTACATATATGGTAAAGGAGATTTTAATACTCTTAAGTACACCAGCAGAAATATATGGACATTTGCATGCTTTTCAAATTTCACTTGTCAAGGCACTTGAAATACCGTTATTCTTTCACTACTATTTCACTATTCTTTCTTCTCTCTGTTACACAACTTTGTCGTTTTCAACATTTACTCTCATAAAAGGATGTCCAATTCAATTTAAATCAAAATTACCACTTTTAAATTTCACTTACTTTTCTAAAATGTATGTCATGTTTAGTTTTAATCCCTCAAAGCAAATATTTTATTTTCCAGAAAGCGTTCGCCTCATAAAGAAGAAATTCTTAATTGTAAATAAAAATTATGGACGCTAGAATTTTAATTATATATAGAAGTTTTTACTTGTTCTTTAGCACATTAGCTTTTTTTAAATCTTCAGCTAAATCTAAATCCAGAATTTTTATTTTTAAAAGATATTTTTTCATCTGCATGCGTTTTTATTTTGAAAATATTAATTAAAAATCGATTTTTTAGATGAGAAAGAATGGTGTATTTGTGCAAAAAACGACACTTGAAATTGAAATAGCGTATAGCGTGTAATTTATTCGCTTGACCTAATTTTTTCACCACATTTTAATTTCCATTCTATGGTTCTCTTTTGCATAGAAAAAACGATAACAGCATTAGTTTTTATTTTTATGCACAACATTAAACATTCTTAGAATTATTTAACTATTTCATAACTTATTTTTCACTAATTTGGAGATTTTGACTTAAAAGCTTAAAAAAAACTTTTATGTATGTGTAAATATTGTGATATATTAATTATAAAATTATATAATATTTACATATATGTATAATACAATATAAGCTTATATTTTTTTTTAATTAAAAAAATTGTAGTTCAGTCGGTGTGGGCAAATTTGGTGTAATAAACGCCTCAAGGTGAAAGAGGCTTATTATTCACAGTCGGCTAACAGCAGATTAACCCTTTCTTTAGACGCGAAATAAACTAAAGACGATAGAATAGTCTTTTACAGTGCTTAAAAGACCACATTTCAATGCAAAAAAAATTATGACTAACTTAAATTAAATCGTATATTTCAAGTTTCTATACAAAATTTAAAATCTTATACAAAAGATTTTGGCTCTCTTTAATAAAAAAAAAATCTCCGCTAAAGTTCACTCTTGTTATTAAAACACATTTCGTCAAATTTACATTCTTCTTCATTATCAGGATATGTATCTTTCAATATCGAAATTGGACATGGCATCTTTTCTGGGCAATTTCGAAGTTGCACAACTCGCTCCTGATGCATAAAAAGAATACTTGGTCCTTGTGATTTGCATCTAGAAATAATAATAGTATACTTCAGGAATTTTAAAACTATTTATGTCCATTAAAAATGACACTTACTCGTATAGAACAAATGCAATATTGGTCCCAAAAGCGTCAATAAGACTCGTTCGCCAAGCCCGATTGTCTTTGTGAAAAGTAAAAGAATCATGAGTAAGAGGAATTTCATCTTTTGCAACTCCCATTAATGACAATAATTTCAAAAGAGCACCCGAATGTGTGAAATACGCCACCGTGGAGAATTTTTCATTCGACCTGTAAAATAATCAAATGTATAAAATTTATTCGAGCGTAATCATTCGAATTATAGAAAAGAGAGCTTACTCAAAAAATCTAAACACGTCGTTTAAAGCTGAACAAGCTTGTTCATAATTCAAAGAATATCCGTAGCCGTCTATCCAATAATGATCCAAATCTTTTGCATATTCTAATACCTGCAAAATGAAAATAATGATTGTAAATTAAAAATGGTAACTAAGCATTTCAAAGTTTTTACATCAGCTAAAGTTAATCAGTAAAATCGCACCTCAAAATCTTTAGGGGAAAATAAATTACACCAAGGAGAATCTTCGCCAAGAGCAGTTTCAAAACCGCATGCGAGGAACATTAAATTAACTTTTTCTGAAAAATCGTAAAAACAACAAGTTTTAATTTGTCATATGTTTTAAAAACATGTATTTTATATTCAGAGTATTGATGAACAGAAATTTTACTAAAGTCAAGTTCCACTCCAATTCGATTTGAAATCTCCTTTAACATATTTTCTACGATAATGCTCGTTATAAACTTTTCTCTTTCTTGATTCGCATTAGGATTATCGTCAATTTCTTTTCTCCATCGCTTGCATCGCTTATAAAACTAGAAAATAAGATATATTTATTGCTTTTTGGTAGTTAAAAGGTTCGAACTTGAAAACATTAATGCATAGATATGAAAAAATCTTATACCCTTAAAACTGGATCTCTGTATTCGGATTCTTCAAACGAAACCTTTAAACTTTTTTTCTTTCCAAACAATCCTAAAGCAAAGTGTTTTGCACTATATTCAGTTCGTTGAGTGGCTGTATATTTAAACTGCAAACATAAAATAGATTAATCATCCTAAACATTAAATTAGAATTACATTTTTTTTCTTCAAAAACATACTTTAAACGTATCATTGTTGTAATCTTTTATAAAAAGATTTGGAAACCTAGACTGAAATCTCTCAGCAAGGTCAACCATCTCATTTTCTCCCTCCACTGCTAAATTCTTTGAATCATGGTCTTCAAAACTCATCTTCCATTTAAAAAACTTGGCAACCTGTTTTGCTGTCAAGGTGGTTTTGTTAGCATTGAAGTTATTTACTATCAATTTTTGAAGTTCTGGAAGTTCTTCTCTTATGCGGAGAGTATATTTTTTTGCAGGAAATCGTGTGCCATGTCTTATTAATAACCATATCTTCTTTTCTACACAGCCTAAAAGTAAATAAATGTTCAAAGTAATTTTTTTGGATTGTAAAAATGTTTTACGAAAATTATATTATTTATTATGAAACATAATCTGATACATACCAGGGTAATTAATTGGCGTATCATCATAATTAGCTATGTTTCTGTAAGCAACCATCGAGGACAATTTGCATTCATAATGATTTTTGTCAATTGAACAATTTCTCAATCCAAATATCGAAATTGAGTTCAGTAAAAGAAAAAGTAAAAGTGGATATAATTTCCAAATCATTTTTCACACTTTTCTATATTTGTTTCATACATTTAAAATACGAAAAAGATTTTTGGGGTAAATGACGACCTGTGGTCAACAAACCTATCAACAAATAATTTGAGGTTAACAAAAATACAATTTTGAATTCTCGAATTCCATTTAGAAACATATTATACCTTATTTTAAAAATATTGTAGACAATTTTTCGATATGTTCTTTTGTAATGTTAAATATGTAAAACTTCGTGACATTTTGTAATGAAAAAGCAACATGACATTTTGTAAGTGAAATAGTGAAACTTTGAAAAGGTTATGTAGTGCGTGTAGTGATGACAGTGATAAAGTGATAACCAGTGATGACCCGATGAGCAGAGGAATATGCAAAGGCATTTTGTGCTTTTGCGGTACTTTTAGAGGTTTAAAATAAAAAAAAGGGTTTAAAAATGGCTTGCAGATTGCCAAATTTATTCCGACACCTTTACATAAATGGCAGAAGTAAGTGCTATGTTTATTTCTTTACTAAATTTTACACTGATTTCCAAATGAAGTCAAACTCCAAAATCTAACCTCAATAACGTTACAAATTTAGTATTATTTGAACACGCATATTTCACTTATTTTATGAGTAAAGTTAAGAATACATTAAAAATCAAGGATAATATTTTTAAATATTCTAATTAATGTATTTAATAATTGAAAAATAAAATTCGTGAACTTATTTTTGCTCTTTTCTCATTGATGGAATAATTTTTGAGGTTATGTAAGGTTTCAAAGCTTTCAAAGAAAACAAAATTAAAAAGATGATTTTAAATTTAAACTCTCAAATAGTCTGAAATATTTCCAAATTTCAGTGTTAGATATTATGCAGTCTTTATCTGCTCTTGAAGATGTTTCGTTTCATTGTCATTTTTTTATCCTTTTTATCGCTTTCATATTTAAAAACTTTATTATGTAACATGTTCACTTGATCTGAAATAAGTGTAAAATTTGAACTTGATATTGCATTCCATTAAACAAATATGGATCCGAATTTTTTATTTATAATATTTAAGTATTCTATTTTATATTGCAGGTTTGTCAACTTCAAGTCATCAGACCGTTAATCAAGCTCGTATCTCACCTAATGCAGTTTCAAGTTTTTTGAAATTATCAAACTCTACGTCGTCATCGATCTACGAGCCAACTTTAACTCTTTCTTCAAGGTCTATTGACTTTGGATTCACTATACCACCACCAGAGATATCAAGAATAAGCATTATTGATGCTCCAGTCAAAATAAATACCCACATAGAAGAACCACATAAAATTATTCACAACAAAGAAGACATAGTACCAGATAAATCCATTGATCTCCCAAGTCTGCATAATATTACTGAAAAACATGCAGTGCGTATGATCATCATTAGAAGACATAAGATGAAAGTTCATAAATTAAAAAAATTGCGCAAAAGGATGAAATATACCTATAGGAAACTTTCACAAAGGCGTAAATTGAAAAAGGAAAGGCTCTTCAGGAAACACATATTCACTCTTATCAGCCACGCTGAAAATTTCAATGCTAAAAAGTATGTTAAAGAGAGGCTTTCGATAATTAGGGCTGAAGTTTTGCCTACGAGGTGGAGAGGGGAAATTCTTCCCCCAAATATGATAAAAGAATTCTTAATGGAACACCGAAGGAAAAAAGAAGCCAAAAAGAATCGCAAACGTTTAACATTGTGAATGCACTGTTGTACGATAATTAAAGAAATAAAAGTATAATGTTATAAAGTTAAGTCTCATATAATTTTAAAGCAAATTCAATTACATTTGGACTAAAAATTGGAAAACGTCATAGTTTGAAGATTTAATTTTAAAAGCTTCGTGAATATTCTAAATTTAAGAGTTAGAAACAAAACATTATACTTTGAAAACTATTGAAATTAAAAGTAAAAGTAAAAGTACAAGTAAATTGAAAACTATTGAAAGCTTTCACAAAACCAATAATAAAAGTACACTTTTAATCGGACCACTCTGATAATAAAATAAACATACTACTCGTTTTATCAAAAAAGTTTTTATTTTTTCTTTAAAAAAAAACAAAAATAGGTTCCTTACGACTTCATGTTTAACTGCCTATCATATATTATTTATAACAAGTAAACAACTATTTACATCTATTACTTAGATAATTTATTAATCTAAAATAATAATTTTTCAATTTGATACTGATTACGCCTCTTGAAAATCATTTTGTAGAGGAGGATATTAAAATATAAAATTACTGGCCGGTTTACACTTATATTTATTTCATTTTTCATCTAGTATAAATGTATATCAGAAATGACCCGCTATGTGTTATTTAAAGTTTTAAATAATGTAAATTAAAATTTTTTACAATTCGTAAATTTATATAAAAATAGGTACTAAAACATGAATAGCGTGTTAGTCTTGATGAAAAATGAATGTCAGTTTTTGTGACAAATTATATTTTTATAACATCTAAATTTTTTGTTAAAAAGAGCGTTTTTATGTCTTTGCTATATACTTAATAATAACAATCTTAATTCTAATCGTACTCTTAGTATCGAAATAACGATACATTTACATAAAATTTTATTTTGAGTACGATATTATCACAAGCTTCTCTGAAGCCACTTCTTATTTAATTAAATGATCGTGAGAAATATTGAGATATAAAAAAATTGATTTTTAACTTTTTAAGGCTTTAAGGTTTTTAACATTTCGGAGTTTCGAATTTAGATAGTTAGATTAATAAAAAGATCATTTTCTATTGAGAACCACATATTTACACGGAAGATGAATTCCTTTTTAAAATAGAGAAGGAATTTTCTAGTTATAATGCTGTACTATCAAATAATTGATTTTTCTGAAATGGAATTATCATTTTAAACATTCTGAAGATGCAATATTTGACTCATGAAGGCAGCACCTCTCCTTTTTTAACATTCAGTTTTTTACTAGTCCAGTGTTTATTGCTAAGTCCAGTTTTCAATGAATCGCTTCTGCCTGAGAAATAGTCCTCGATCTCCTGCAGAGTCTTGCCTTTCGTTTCCGGCAAGCACAAATAGAAGTACAAAGTTCCGAACATAGATATAAAACCATATAGAAGATAAGTACCATGAACAGTAATTGTCTCATTTAGCAGTGGAAATGTCTGAACGACCGTAAAGACAAAAGTGTGCGCTGACATTGTCGTGAGACCACCTAGAAGACCACGAACTTGAACAGGATAAATTTCTCCAATCATGACCCAGGGAATGACCAGAAAACCAAGAGTGCAAGCTATTGTGTACAAAATTAGGCAGAAAAGTGGGAACCAAGTCCAGCTAACCGGTATACCATTAGAATTCCAGTAAACCTTGATCCACTCATAGATTCCAAATCCCAACATGGAAATTCCACAACCAACAGAAGAAATCATCGTCAAGGTTCTTCTTCCACATCTTCTGCAAAGAATACAAGCTGCAATTGTAGATATCAGTCTGACAACTCCTATGATAATTGTTGCCAAATATTTGTTGATGGTTGTTCCTGAATCTTGAAAGATTTTGGCTGTGTAGAAGGTCACAGCGTTTGTACCAGTCCACTGATAGATCAAAAAGTACAACATTAAGATGAGAAAAGGTTTGACTGCATTCGGCTTCAGCAAGGCTGTCATCGTTTCCCGGAAACCAGTAAGTCGTTTGATATTGTTCTTGTTAGAAAAGTTGAGGAGAAGGTTCATTTCTTTATCCAGATTGTAATTTTTGTCTCGAAACTTTTGCAGTGAGACTCTAGCTTGCTCAGGTTTGTTTCGTGAGATGAGGAAGGATGGTGTCTCTGGGAAAAAGAACATTAGGAAAAGTGCTGCGAGAGGAAGAATGGAACTGACACCAGCACACAATTGCCAGGATAAAATGCTACCTAAGGAATATTCTATTAGCACCCCGATACTGACACCAACACTCGCGAAGGCAGTTAGCATCCCTCGCAAGTGAGGCTGAGTCACTTCACTTGCGTAAACTCGTGCAGGAGCACCAACCATGCCTGATCCAAGACCCGTGAAGAATCTTCCAGCGTAGATCATGTTCACATTTGTTGAACAGGCTATGAGGATCCAACCAAATAGAGCTGGAACTTCTGTGACGATGAGGGAGGCCTTTCTGCCGAATATGTCCATCAGATATCCAGAGAGCAGACAACCGATTGGGGTGCCTATGGCAGATGTGCTGGCTGCAAAAAATATTATGTTGTGTTAACGCTCGGAATTGAATGATATACAATTTTAAAGTCTAACTATTTTAGGTATATTGATTTTAACGTCTATAGTAATTATTCATTTAATTTTTTTCATTCTCATCAGAGAAGGTTTTATTTTTTAAATAAACTTACAGATCCACGTTCTTTCACTTTCAGTGGTGGATATAGTATCGTTTGAATCTTGAAGTTGTACGTTGGCGATTGCTGAGAAACCAAAAACCATTCCAGTGTTAATTGTTCCTAATTGTGCTACCAGTGCTGCCAGGACCTGCTTGACAGCGCTGCCTCTTGTCCTTTTATCATCGCTTGAATAATTATAATTTCCATTCGTTCCTAGAGAATTTTTTTCACTCTTTAAGAGAGTTGGGGGTTGTATCGATGGTAGGCGTCCAGAATCCACAAGCGCCGCCTTTTCTGGGTCTTGAATCTCTACAGTTTTCCTGGAAAGATAAAGAAGAACTTTAAATAACAAATTTTTATCTTCTGTCTACAAGAAAAGGTACTTATAACATTAGGTCTGGCAAAATATGAAGATAATTTAAAAATGTTTAATTAAAAAATTGAAGCTTTTAATTTAAACTTTCTTGAAATGGTAAACGATAAGAGAACTGACAATATTAAAATTATCAGTCAATTTAACGTTATCAGTGATGACGTTTATAATTGCTCATTTTGGATAACAAGACAAAATATATCACAGAATACTTGGAGCAACCTATTAAATATTGGGTAATGGGTACAATGGTTGGCTACTGGGGTAGTTCAAAAAATACTTTTACAAATATTTTACAATTGTTTAAGCAATAATTGAATAATTGAAAATTAATTGACCAAATATTCCACTAGACCAAAAACTTTTAATAAAAAAACGAATAAAGACCAATTTTATTTCTGGTCTCGCTTGACTTGATAATTTGTCCAATAATTACTATATTCTTTAACATTTCCAATATAAATTCTATACCACATTAGAAAATTAGTATAGTTTTAAGTTTTGTTTATTTTTATGATGAAATGCAGCTTTGTCAGTTTGTACAAAGTCAACTTGACTGCATTGTCAGAGCTCATGGTTCACTATTTATATCGTCTATCTGCTGTCTGGTAGATAACAAAGAACGCTCAACAATATTGTCGATCTAAATCACTCGTAATTTTGCGGAAATACTACAGAAAAAATTTAAAAATAATTTCTGATATATTATTATTTACGTTATACCTTTTTACATTCTTAACAGAGAGAATGTATTAAATTTGTCTAAAATTTGACCCCCCCAGTTTTCATCAAATGTCCACCTTTTGGGACCCCCTGAACCCGAAAAACATGTTTTTACGAATGTGTCCGTCTGTCTGTCTGTAGATTTTAGTTTGTTAGTCATTTTGAACAAATAGAACCCTCACAATGGCGCCCGAATGGCCTGAATGAATTTTCTGGCAAAGGTTTTCAATTCGGGCGCCATTGTGAGGGTTCTATTTGTTCAAAGTGACTTGATGACCTCACTTTCTTTAAGTTCAGACATCGCGTCAATGATCTAGACCGGTTCTAGATCGAAAAGAATTATTTTTTGTTCGGAAAATTCAGTTTGAAACAAAAAAGGCGCGATTTTCCAACTAATTTGATCTTAAATCGAGTTTTCCAAGATTCACAGGCTTGAAATCATCTTGGAACCGGTCTAGATCGTCGAGGCGATGTCTGAACTTAAAGAAAGTGAGGTCATCAAGTCACTTTGAACAAATAGAACCCTCACAATGGCGCCCGAATTGAAAACCTTTGCCAGAAAATTCATTCAGGCCATTC